>JAWUZG010001241.1:0-87596 GCA_036785705.1 Acanthornis magna
ATAGAGGACATGAAAGAGGTTGAAATTTATCTGTAGGGGAAACACCCATGGGATATTAACCATGAATAAATAAATAGAAAAAAATCCCAAACCCTAAGCTACTCTATACTTAGTGGGAGACAGGTAAAACCTTTCTTTTATTTACTGAACCTAGTTTCTATGTATTTGGAAACTATTTGGTGTCCCTGATCATGCACTGGCAACCATCTGAAGTGAAAGAGTCTCAGGAGGATGGAGATGAGGGAGAGATGTTGGTGGCCTCTTCCTCTGTTCCAATTCTTTGAGGATTGTGGCCATCAGCACCTTTTGAAACCATTGGCAACTGCTAGACTTTGTTGGGCTGTTGAGTTTGGCATAAGAGAAATATGGACTAATGAGGCATCAGGGACGGGACCTAACTGTGTGGTAGGTCCTTGTCAGCGGGAGAATCCACAGCTCCCAAGACCTCTTGGTCCATAGATGCCCCTGACATGGATAAATAACTATAGAGCCCCTAGGCCAAAATCCAAAGAAGGATGTAGATGCCTAATGTATGATTTAAACTGTCACCAGGTGCTGAAATTTGAGCCAAAAAAGCTCTTAGGGTCCTGCAACTCTGCAGCTGTGTACACTGAGTAGTCCTGCTGGTTTGGCTGTGCTGAACCTACATCTTTCAAGTTCAGGAGTCTCCATTTCTGGGGAAAGTGTCCGGAGCAGAAGACTGCAGAACCTGTCCTGTCCTTTCTTGGGCCTCATGATCTCTCAGTTTTCTGTTGGCACAGGAGGCTTATCTTCATCAGGAGATGTGGGAGCTGCTCCACCCACCTCCCAGGGAAACAAGCAATTGATGCAGTCCACAGATGGGTGGCTAGGACACCTTAATAGAAGTGGGTGACATGGAATCTGACCATCCAAATACAAGGGAACTTAACTCATCCTTGTACTTCGAGGAAATTGCAGGGTAACTGCTAAGCTGTTATATACAAGATTATCATCACCACCCCTGCTAATGAAAGCGTCTCAAGCTTTCATGACTATCAGGAAATTGTAGGTGTGCTTTGAATATATTTACTGGATCCAGCCTCCTTGAACTGAGGTGCAAGTCATGAATCTCACAGCCTTTGGCAGAGATGGAGAAAAAGTATTTGGCTCAGCCAGTATCATGGTTCCATTGGGCATGCTTTGTAGCAGAAATGTTGACGCCAAACTAAGCTTTCCTGTGCAAACTTAAGCGCTTACAGACTCTCAGACATCTAAAGGATTAAGCAAATCCTTTGTGGATCACATATTTGGACATGGGTGACTAAATTCTGCCTAAAGTACTTGAGAAGTTGGTTTGTGCACACTGTAATTTTCCAGTTCCTTCCAACTAACCCTTTGGTGTTATACTGGTGATAATTACTTCTCTGTCTTTGAGTGTCTGTCTCAAAGAGACCTCTCTTCTCAGTAGCATAACTTTTTGCACAACTGGTAGAAACCATCTTCTCTCTCAAACCACCTCACTGATTAAAATAGCCAAATTCAGAGCAATTGTTTGCATTCCAGATTTAGTTCTGAAGTTTACTCCCTCCCTTTCTGAAGTAATGAACAGCTCCTGCACCTCATCTGTTTTTTCCCAGCCATTTCAGCTGGTGTGATGCAAGATGTTGTTTCTTTCTGTCAGCTTTACCCTGTTTCTATTGTAGCATTACGTGTAAAAGAGGATTAAATCTCTGGGAAACACACATCCAGTGTCACTGAGTGTTCTCAACAGCTTCAAGGAAAACCAAGTACTTTGTGCAACTGTGTACCTCTTGCAGCCAGAAGAAAAATATTCTGAATCTGAGAGGAAAGAGAAGTGAATTTTCTACCATTGACAAAAAAACTGAAGAGCTGTGTAGGTAGAGACAGTTATTAAAGTCCTGCTGCTCAGCCACCATGCTCCCCACAGAAAAGCTGTGCAGCTGTTCTGCTATTTTTCATGAAAGACCAGCTCTTTTTCTAGCTGGTTGTGGGGGAGCTGCTCCAGGAATGTCGCTAGCTAGAGCAACATTTGGGAGGGTGAAGGCCAGCTCCTCATCATGAGAGGCAGGTAGCAAAGCCTATTTGTTTTAAAGAAGTATGAAGAGCAGCGAAATATCCAGGGCAAGATTCATCCTGGCTAGGTGCTGATGTCAAGAGTAAAGGTATTCACACCTGTGCTAGTCATCTAGCTCTCTCAAGAGCCCATGGAGGTCTAGTTCTCTGTTAGGGTAAGATGAAATGTGTCCAAAAGCATCTGTTTCTCCCCTCTGCCCCAATGCCAAATGAGCCCTGTGCTATCTGGGTCAGACACAGACATCTACATCCAACCAACCCCCTCCTCAGCAGGTGCTTGCCGAAGGTGAGCTGAGTCTGGCTGCACCCACAGGAGCTGCCTCAGTTTGTACAATGTGTTGCTGCTCCAGGGAGGGAGAGCAGATGTCCCCAACACATTTGCTTTGCTGCCTGCTACTTGTGCCAGAAGGGTGGTGGCACATCTGTATCCCTCCCCAGTCACATCTGGTTGGGATGCAGCAACAGATTCTCTGTACAAGGCACCTCCTGAGGACTATGAGGAGAAGACTCTGCCACAGCATTTGAAGCAAGGGTGGCCAGCAAGGGATGTATCCCTCTTTGTCTTGTTTTGTTTTCACGCACACAGCACGTAGCTGCTTATAGAATGAGATCCGGCCCTCTAGGAAATACATATGCTTGCATGTATTGGATGCACACACATAGATGTGTATTTGTATGTGGTTTGTTGAGAATTAAAAATGCTTCTTTTTGCCTCAGACAGTGCTTCCAGTGCTTGCCTTTTCAGTTGGGGGGACTGTGTTTTTAATCTCGCTAATACAAAGAAAACAATGGACCTCTTTCTCTGCTAGCTGTAAAGGGTCATAAGTAAAATGAGTTTTGGCAGACTCGTTCCAACTAGACATGCAACCACATGCAAAAATGACTCTAAATTTAGTATGTCATTTGTCAGGGTTAACCCTTCCCTTCCTCAAAGAAAAGAGCTTATTTGCTATCTTCTTGTAGTCTGTATTTGGAAATTTGACTTGCCTCTATAAAACTCTAAACTGCAGGAATTTATAATGGTGTTTTGTCGTACAAGCCTTTATTTCTTTTCAGAGTTATCACAAATGCAACTTTATCCCTGCTTCTGGAAGCAAGACACAGTACTTTCATGCAAGAATGGCTACCCTTAAAAGCAAGGAAAGTGTTTTCTTCCCCTGTTCAGATGCAAGGGTGGGATGATCTTGCATTTTTGCATGGACCTTAAAAACTATTGGACTCAACCCTGTGCATTTCTGTAAGTCCCGGTCACCAGCATATGAAGTAGTATAGTGGAATAAGGTTACTGCTGTGAGAAATCACTGAACTTAAGTCAGTCTAGAAGTCTTGAGAAATATTATATTGCACCTGAGACTTTAAGCACACAGCCATTGGTGTAATACCTGCTACAGCAGGAGAAACAGGAACTGACCTTCATCTGCAGCTATTTCCAATCAGGAAAAGAAACACTGAAAACATCCCAGTCAATTTCCAGCCAGTGAGGTTTCTGATGTTAGTGAGTGTTGTTTTATATGGTTATCCTAGGTAAACAAGCAAGGGGTTCAATGCAAGTTGTAGTTCATATAAATCCTTGGTTTACTCTGAGGAAATGGTATCTATAAACAGTGCCAGTAATATGTTGGGCAAGGCAAATGGTTTGGATATATGAGAGAAAGGGGTATCTTACCCACTTTGAAATGCATTTCTTGGAAAAGTTGGTCTGAACCGGTCTGATTTGGTCTGTGTTTCTCCCTGTTACTCTCTTTTCCCTCCCACAATCAAGACAACACCGTTCCCAGAAATCCCAGAGGACATTCCTAATTGAAAGCAATGATCATGAGTCATTCCTGTATATTAAGTGAAATACTCTTGCTTGCCTCCCAAGGGATAAGTGATTAAACCAACAGAGAAGGGCCCAGGAACTCCTGCTGTCCCTGCAACCTGAATTTAAAAATCAAGACGATAAGTTAGTGATACAGTATTTTCTTTCAAAACACATCTCTCCCTGAACTACCAGAGCCCACATACAAAGAGAGAGAAAATGGATTGCATTTCTGACAGTTTCAGATTCAGATTTTTTCAACTGAGACTGTTTGTTCTTCTGAACAAACTGTATGCTACACTGTCCTGTTGTCTGGGATATAATGGAATATAATGTTAGCCTCGGACAGTGGTTGTTGAGCCAGTGCCAGCCTCACTAATGAGCATGTGGTTTCAATAATAATATGGCTACTTGTAAGATGGCTGGCCACAAGCCAAGCACTTAATATGGAGGGGCAGCAGATGTAAAAAAGTACCATCCTGACATGATTGCATTTCCAAAAATGCTCTGGCAAAAAAGTTAAGACTCAGCAAATTGGGATAATGAAGAATCTCCTCATATCAGGAAAGGATGAAGCTCTAACAAATGAATAGGAGCCCTATGAGCTTTGTGCACCATGGTAAAAAGTAAGAAATATAAGAACAGGGGTGATAAAAAACCTGATAATTCTTCTCTATGGAAAAAATCAGGCTGGTAATGGAAGGGTGCTGGATGGTTAGATTTTTCCTTTTCCTTTTCCTTTCCTTTCCTTCCTTTCCTTTCCTTTCCTTTCCTTTCTTTCCTTTCCTTTCCTTTCCTTTCCTTTCCTTTCCTTTCCTTTCCTTTCCTTTCCTTTCCTTTCCTTTCCTTTCCTTTCCCCTCTCCTTTCCCCTTTCCTTTCCCCTTTCCTTCTTTTCTGAGCTTTTGACATTCCAGACTTGGACTTAAAAGTCCAAGTGCATCAAGACAGTGAAATGAATTACAGTTTAATAATATTCCCACCACACAGACAAAATGGATTCAATTACATAATGGTAGCATTAAATGTTATTATGAAGGGGATCCAGAGTCCTGAGGCCAGACTTTCAGAAAATCATGATAAGCTGCTTAAAACAGCTGAAAATAGCACATTTGTAGGTTTTTCAAGCCATAGGTTTGCTGAGGGGAGGAGCACAGGAAGGAGTCATTACATTTCTCAGAGGCTTTGGTGTGCTAATCTGGTACCGAGGGTTTAGTGTGTAGAAAAGCAGCGCCAGACAGTTTCAAGTTGATTATTATGCCTTAACCTGTATGGTCAGGGTGCTTTCCCGAGTGGCTGCTGCTCCAGGAGAGCACACGTGCCAGAGGTTTGGGTGGAAGCGCCAGCCCTTGGGCTCCAGCCGCAGCAGCACGGGTGTGGCCAAGCCAGCCCAACCTGGGCACTCCCAACAGAGAGGAGGCAGAGGCAGCCTGCCCTGCAGCAGGCTGCCCCCAGCACTCCCTGCTCAGTCACTCATGGTGTTCAGGGTGGCTTGGAGGGCTGAGCTGCTTTCGCACAACCTGACCCCTCTGTTCTGGACTGCTGAGAAGGCCTCTGCTCTCATAGGACACCGCTGAAACCTGGAGCACACTGTACAGCTCTCCCAGAATGGGGCAGGCACAGGCAAAGCATTGTTATCGACTATAAAAACCCCAAAAGAATTTCACATTCTTAGTATTTCATTAGCCTTTAACAATATTTTTTTCTTTCCTTCCTGAAGAAAGGAAGAGATGATTAAAAAAAAGGTAGGAAAGAAGAAATTTAACCCCATAACTTTTTAATTAATATCTTCCCTTTTTTTAATTTGAAAATTGGAGAGAAATTTAAAAGAGGAGGAAAGCAGAAGAAAGAGTGGTCAGAACACAAGGAGTTCAAAGCTAAAACAGAGGAATGTACTTTTCCAACTGCCAGCACACAAATGAATGTCATTTTCAGGCAGAGGATTTTTAGCTCTCTTCACAACAGTGGTAAGACATAAATGTTCTTCCTGAATTTTATGGCTGATGATATTAACAAAATTTTAAAAAAATCATTTTTATAAAAATATATTTCTATGACTGTTTTGAAAACTTCAATTATTCGTCTGGTACAAAGTGTTCCAAATGCTACAGACTCCTCGTTTTCTTGACGATGCCTCCCTGAATATTTCCCCAAATTTGGATGCGCTAACTCAAACTGGGTTGTTGTATCCTACTTACCAGGAAATGTTGGTGAAAGCTGCTTGGACTCGAATAATGTTGTGTGCCAGTGTTGGGAGACACTTCATGCCCTGCTAAGTGGCCAGTGCCTTTGTCAGGGCGCTTGCTGATTCGTGGTCTTATGATAAATGTCTGTGACCAGGGAATAGCATATACCCATGGCTGGCAGGCAAGAAAGAATTTCACTTCTACACTACTTCTAGCACAGTGTCCCACACGCCCCTCAGGTCATAATTGATCAAATGTGTACGCTCCAACAGCGGTTTGGGAGCTTATCTGAGCAGAGCTCTGAGGTTTCTGAGTCTTGAACGGTCTTGTGCAATATGATACCTGGGATGATGCACTTAGTCTGGCACTGGCCACTGAAAAACCATTTGTGTGAGGCTTCCTCCATTCTTGGTGGGAAAGCAGAGTGACAGAAGAACCTCTACATGGTGCTTTATCTCAGCCTCAGTAGATGCCTAAGGGAGAGGGGATGAATTGCCCTTTGAAGGTGCCACTTCTCATGTGTTTTTATCAAGGAGGAGCCTAAATATCTAGCTGGCAAGCAAAAAGGTTGCTAAAGTTAATGAGAGGTAACTCAGCTATACTGCTGGCAGTATTGCATCCACTAAAAATTTATTTCATATCGGTGGGAAGAGATTGCTGAAACCCTTTTCTTTAGAGGTAACATTCATTCCAGAGCATTGTCTTCCAAACTTGTCTCTAAACCAAGACACATCCTTTATGTCCTGCCAATCTGAAAGTGCTCTGTGATTGTCATTCAGCTTTACTTTCAATGAATTGATATTGCAGATCTCATTTTGGCTGCAGTGCATTAGCTGAGTAAACAGTCAAATAAACTGGGCACCACAAAAGCTTGCTGGCTGGTTGCTGCATGCCCCCCAGGCAATAAAAACATGTGCAAAGAACAAAGAGCTGCACAAATCGACTGCAGATATGGCCACACACGTTAAGATGTAACACGTCATTGAGACAGGAGAAAAAGCCTTTGTAGCAACCAACACTGGGTGGAACTGGCTTAATCCATTAAAGAGCCCCAAAATCCACTGACGAAGGGCCAGCTTTTGTGCTCTCACTTACACTGGGGAAAGCCTACTGACCTTGGAGAAAAGGAGACGAAAGCAGGACCTAGTGCAGCATGGTCACCATCCTTGCCTGCAGAGATGACAGTACGTGTGGTAAGTGGCAGGGCTGACATGAGAGCGTGTGTGGCAGCGGTTTCTCTGAGCACCCTGCTGTCTGAGAGACAGAAGGACAGAGGAAGCTTGTAAATCTACTCACGCCAGCATGTTATGGCATGCGAATGTGTGGATTTCAGAGGAAAGGCAATGTGACATGCACAGATACTGTGGTTCCTGGAAAACCAACTGCTCTGAGCTTGGATTCTCAGAGCCTTCAGGCTCTCCCAAACATCCTGTATTTCAGCGTGGTATGAAGATCCATCTGCTCTTTGCTTGGATGCCTGGATGAGAAATTGGGGAAGACCAAAGACAAGGTGCCTGTTTGTACAATCTTTGAAGACAGTGCAGACCCTGTTTCCAGCCACGACAGGTGTCCCGGGATCCCCAGAGGTATTGCACTGCCACCTCTGTTCTTGTAAGTGATTGTGCAAAAAAGCAAAATGAAGACAGAACTACCATGAATAATTGCTGTTATGCCATTTTATATTCTTTGGTTTTTCAGTCAGTAGTGGTTTGGCTCATACAAACTCACATGCTCTGAGTACAAATGCCTTGACCCTGTCATGATAGCCCTGACTAACCCCAGCTCCCCTTCAGCAGAGGGCTGGCCTCACACTTGTAGTTGTCTGCATGCTCACTCGCCAGCCAGAAAGGCTGTGCTGGCTGCCTGGGCAGTCACTGCCAAGGATAACAGCTGAGTTTGGAGCTCCCTTCCTTACTGACATCACAAATTCAGGTCTATCTTCTATTCCCTCACTTCATGTTAGTTGAAACTGGAATCGATATTTATTAGTGTGTGTGTACTTAGAGGAAGAGGAGGCTAAAAAACTGGCGGGCAAGCAGGCAGCACAACTGTGGGATTCTCACTTCCTAGGCAAAATTAACCACAGCTTACACCAACTCCAGTTTGAAGTGAGCCTTTGTTTGGGGAGCAAACCCTGGTGACAGGCTTTGGTAAATGGTCCTGGGGCTGCTATGGGATGAGAGGAGAGAGCTTTCCTTCTCCAATGGATCCTTCTCATCACTTGATTCCCAGGCTGCTGCCTTGGGCCACCTACAGGAAGCACCACAGCCGAAGAGGCTCCCTCTTGTCCTGCAGGGCTTAGGGATCCTTCTCACTGTCCCAGCACATGTCAGGGTGAGCCCTAGATGAAGAAACCCAGGACAAGTGGCTGCAGGAAGGCCCAGCAGGATCCAGCCCCATCTGGGTTAGATGTCCTGGGGAGCCCCTGGTGACACCCTCAGCCTTGCCCAAGCGCCTGCTGGTGGCAGGTGTCAGTCATTCCTTGTCCTGCTCTCTCAGACCATGTTTGGTTGTTTGCTTTCATGAAAGATTTAAGTAATCTGTAACTGCTTTGCTGAAAAAAACCCAAATCAAGATACTTCTTGAATTCTTGTTTCTTTCCACATGGCCTGCTCCTGTGTAAAAAAGGCTTAAAATGAAAGTGGGGAATGCATGTTTGCTTCTACAGCTCTATTTGGTGCCATTTGCCACATATAGTTATGCATATTTGTTTTGCACCAGCTCTTTGAAGTTCACCTCCAGTCAGATGTTCATCTACACCTGAAAATATGAGAAGGGCTCAGAGCTGGCTCAGCTGAGGAAGGAGACCAACCTACAAATGAATATTTGCAGGGAGTATATTTATAGACTTAGAATTTTAAAACTTGTGTATGTGAATTTGGTTGAGCATGAGGCTTTCTTTTTGTCTGCCTCCCAACCCTGCTCCCTCCTTTCCTCTTCCTGCCTGTTTCCTACCTATCCCTCTCCCCATCCTGCCTCAGAAAATTAGCTTTCATTGGTCTTTTATAGCTGCACTTTCAAGTCAGTCAAGATTATTTTCTGGTGCTTAAATTCCTAGTTAACATGTCATGGTGCCATTCAGTGCTGGAAATGATGTAATTTATTGGGTAGCTGGTCATTTGCACAAATAGGTGGAAAAACAAGTTTAGCTTGGTGTAAACAACAAGACACAAGAGTATATACAGTACAACACCTTGCCTGCTGCTGCAAATCTCCTGATTTCTGTTATTCTGGTTTCAGCATGCCTAGCTGCTGCCTTACATTCACCGCTATGCAAAAAGATAATTATAGCACAAGTAAATATTACCCCATCAGTCCACACTAACAACTGTTAAAACAAGTCATCTTACAAATTTTCCTAACAAAGCATGCCTCAACCCGATATACACAGAAGGTAAGTTTCTCTGACCTTGAAAAAGTTCAAGAGCAAAGAACATTATGCACATAACGAACATCCAGCAATGAGAGGCAGAGCCAGGGTCCAGCCCTGTTTAATCTGACCCATCAAAACCTCCCCAAGCTCAGCAGCAGAAGGATGGTGTGTTTTGGGAAAGCTTATCTTTTCATGTACAGTATAAATAGGAATAGTCCCCTGAAATCACAGTTCCCCTTCTTCCCTTATGCCTAGTGTCTGGACTCAGGCAAATTAACCCTCTAATTCCCAGGATAACACCAGACTCCAGTTATGATGGGTGTGATGGCTGCACAAAATATCTGCAGTTTGGTTCAGGTAAACCATAAAACCTCTTCAAAACCCAGAGCATTCTTTCCATCTCCCAAACAAACACATTTAAAAAGAAAAAAAACCAATCACCCATCAGCAGAGAACAGACTAATTTACACAACGGCAAGCAGTGCAGAAAGTACTGCATGGGCTCATAACTTTGTCTGCTACAGAAAATGGCTCAGATAGGGGGAAACATTTGCACCAACTACAGCAGCAGGTCTGTTTTGAAATGCTACTGGATTTCAGGTTTACATTCTGGGAACACTCTGTAGGTTTGCCTAACTGACTCATGAGTTTCTGTTGGGGTGGAGATAGGGAAGAAAAAGAAGGCAAAATGTCTGACCATAAAGATTAATGTCTTTTAGAGAAACATAAAGATGTTCTGAATCTGTGTGTGGCAGAGAAAGGTCTCAAGGGGAGAAGCTAATTATGATATACTGCTTGAATACCATTATGCACTAATTACTGAAAAAAGATGATGGATTTGAAAACCTTTGTGCTACTAAATGGAAGCAGAATAGGACCAGTGTGGGCAGATTTAAAACCCCCATTTCAAGGAGAAGCCGGATCATGCATTGCCTGGACATCTCCCAATGAGCATATGCCGAGTTTCCAACACGAAAGGTGAGACGTGGTCATCTAACCCCTGCTAGATCCAGGTTTCAGAGGGGGTTGGTTGTTCTGGGCAGACCCTTTGTGGGATGTAAGGTGGAAAAGATGGCATTCACTGTTTGTACAAGTGGTCTGCAAGTTGTGGGGATTGCATGTTCTGGATTCGCAGGAGAGGAGAGTCTTTTCCTGGTTTATATGACTCAGAAATTTTGCCTTATAGTTATCTATAAGGTTTATCTCTGTCCTCTGCCTCCGTATTTGAGACATGGTCGTAGCCACGCAAAACTCCTCAAGACTCAGTGGAGAAAGATCTCCAAAGGTGATCTGGGGCCCAAGGTAGTCTGAAACATCTTTCTAAAAAGCTGAGTAAACTCGATATTCTTCCTGCTGCCTGGGAATGTGCCTAGGGCTGGTGGCAGAGTAGGTCTAGCCTGGCACAGCATGGCTAAAACCCCTGCAATATCCATCCTGAATTTCAAAGGTGTTATGTTAAAGAGGAATGGGGTGGGTGGAGGTGAAATATTGCATTCATGCCTGCGGTAATGGAGAAGCAGCACTTGCTGGCTCTGGTGTACTCCATGCTGTGCCTTCTCCGCCAGTCTCTGGACCAGATGCATTTCTCTTTGCTGGTTCCACAGGTCTGCTGGGAAGTCAGATACATGTGTTGCCTCTCACAGGGGTCTTGCAATCCCTAGGGGCTGGGACCACTGTAAACTAAACACTGCTGTGGCTCATCTTGCTGGGTCTCTATTGTGGTAAATTAAATGTCCTTTAGACCATTTACTGCTGTAGGATGGCCTCCTTATATATTGGTCTGTTTCATCTGCCCAAAAGAGGCACCTGTCCAAATTTCCCACCTGAACAGCCCCTTGCTCATGTTAACCCTTGAAACATGCCTGGAAATTGAGTGAGAAGGTTATAGTTGGCAAGGGACAAATGCCATGCCTGAATTTTTCATGCTGTGTCCATTGTGGCCTCTTCAAGGTCCCTGCAACTTGTCTAGAGCCTGACTTACTTGAAAAATCTCACAGGGTCCATCTCTAGCAGTTGAGCAGTACAGACAGCTAACCTCAGACATGGGCAATGTTTATTACACTGGCTCCTAAGTGGCCTTATGGTCCCATTTTCATTGAAGTGGAGTGGCCAGCGAGTAAGTCGTGCATAAGGGATGCTAAAAAGGCAGGCAACAAGCTCAAATGCATAAATGCATTTGCTTGCTGGGGACTGACTTCCCTTGGAATCTGGCTGAATTTGCTGCTTCTGGCAAATTTTAAAAACTACAGACAAATGCTGAGGAATACACAGATGTCTGGAAATGGAGTCCATGACCTGGTAACCTCCTCTTGTCAGAAAGAAAACCCATTTTACCATTTCCTTTGATGCGTTGTTGGTTAAAAGAGGAGGATGTACTTTCACCCCCTCCAAGGAGACATTTCTGATTTGTGTGTGCCAGCCATATTCATCCAGCCAATAGACCTGAATTGAATAAATTATCTGACACGTCTTTTGTTGTTGCTTTTCACTGAAAATATGGCTTTCCCATGAAGTGCACTGTGTCCAGTTCTGGGCTCCTCAGTAAAAAAGAGAGAGGACTATAGTGGAGAGAGTCCAATGAAGAGACACAGTGATGGTCAAGAGACCAGAGCAATACAGACCAGATGATATCCCAAAGTACCTTCCAACCTCAGCTCTTCTGTGATGCTGATTCTGAAAGACTACTGGAAGATAACACAGCAGTACTGTAGGAAATTACAGCAGATGTCATCTTTCCTGTGCTATCCATAGGGATCAGTCCTTGAAGCTAGATATTCCCCAAATTGTACACGGATTTAATTTGAGAGAAGTACTCGACATGCTCCAGAAGACACAAATAAGATGTGCCGAGTAAACAGGAGATGAGGACCTGGGATTGAAGGTGGGATCGAGGTGATCACCTTGAGCTGGGTCTAAAAGCAGGGAAGGGGTTCCCAGGACAAGCACAGCTGCACTGTCAGAGCAGAGCCTGCTGGACAGCCTGGATAGGGCAGTGTGGGCAGGCAGCTGTGCTACTCCCTTTGGAAGCTCTAACTTGTTTGGTGCTGTCTTGTGTCCCACAGTGGGATCAGACTTCTCCAGACTTGTTTCAAGCCTGACGTTCAAAGCCAGACATTCAAAATGGCCTCAGTGCAGCTTTCCAGTCGAAACACCCAGAATGAGTGTGTGGTCCTGACTTCATCCAGGCAGAAATGGAACAGGCTCTGCTGGTTTTAGAGAGTGAATGTTTTCTGCCTCAGTAGAAAGATGCAGATTTGTTGCTGCAAAGCTACGGACAATCTCATAAAGACATGCTTTGACCAACCAGAGAAGAAAAGAGAGCAACACACTGCAAGGGTGGAGAGCAGGAGCATGGGATTTGGGGTGTGTGGTTTTGGGTGTGCATGCAAATTGTTTGTGTGGGCAATTTGCTGTTTTTACAGTGAAAAATCCTGATCTTCCAAAACTGCCTGTGTGGAAAAAAGAGAGAGCAATTTTCACTACTCAGATTTATAATCTGCTCTCAAAAGTATGCCCACAGGAAGCAAAATTAGAATTTTCTTCTCAGGACAGTGCTAGCTCAGGAGTTTAAAATATATCTTGAGCTAACATTTTTGTGAGTCATCCTGCATCACCGAATAAAGATATACACGATGTGAACACTGCAGATTTAGGAACTAGCCAGGGTTTTTATGCTTTGCTCCATTATTGAGAATTTTCTGATTCTGCCACCAGGAGTTTATTAGTGTGAATCTGTGTCAGGTACAGCTCCACAGGAGATGATGCAGAGATTACTTCAGTCACATAAACGTGCTGTTAAGATCTGAACAGCCAAAATATGTGACTACAGACTTTTGTGTTTTTTTCCAGGGGTATCATTACATGGAATAGATAGTTAGGTACCAGCTCACAGTCTTATACCCTCAAAGGGAAAAATTCACTTCAGTTTCCATGCATGACTTTATTCTGTTTAACAGGAGATATATCAATTCATTACAACAGGGTGTAAAATATGTTTGGTTTGTAATTACACCAGTTGCACTGGGAGAAAAAAGCAGGGGTTAAACAAGGCCACATGTTTAATCAGAGGTCTCAGAGGGCTATGAATACAAGGAAAGCTGATCTTTTTTCATGATATCAATACAATGCAGTCATCCTGTGTGGGTTTTGCATACCATCCTGTCCACAGCCAGAGAAGTGACTTCCATTTCAATAAGAATTAAAGTAAAAGCAAAGAAAGAACAAAGGGGCGAGGAAGTTGATCTGGAGGAGATGATGATAAATTCTACGGCATCTTGTAAAACCCTCCTGCTCTTTCCTCCACAACGACATTATTTCCCCATCATAACCACTTCCTTAATAAACAATTAAGCTTTGTGTTTGGAATCTAAACATATTTTTGGGGAGTGAGACAGAGAAGGACTGGGTGGCTCAGGGTTTGGCAGAAATACAGGGAAGAGCCTACAGTGGTTTGAATTTGATCCAGGTTGTGTTGCCTGGATGGTTGGTTTATTAGCCATCCTGATACAGGAAAATCAGTCTCTCCTCCACACTGTTTTGCTGGGTCAATCCTGTAGTAACATCAAACAAGACAAAATAGTGTGCATTTATTCACTCATAAATATTTGACTGATTTATTTTGAGAACTGAATTTGTGCTGATGCTGTTCATGCCCCCCTTTAATGGAAACTCAGCTTGATAACCAAGCGAATGCTGAAGAAATGAATACAGGTATTCAGTCCTGACATTTGATTACAAAAGAGATAGGGACAGAAAAATTATGATCCTGGTGGCTACATCCTCATGTACATTGTGTACCTCCATTGGTAGCTGTGGGGATGCAGCACAACCCGTTTGATACCACTGCGTGGATGGACTGACATGGATCAATGAGCAGCGCAGCCGCAAACTCAGCTCTTATTGCACAGATGCTGAGCTCTTACCTTCTCTCATCAGCTAAGGGTCACACAGCGTCACTCTGGCCCTTGGGCTGAGTCCTGGGGTGGAAGTGGTCCAGTCTGAGTTCTTTTCCTTGCTTTTGGTGGCCTCCAGCCCCAGTCTGCACCCAGAACTAACCTCCCTCACTCTGCTCAACCTGTGCAACCTCAGAGTGAATAGCTTGGGGATGCGATGTGGGCCAAGAGCTATTTAACAATTCAGAGAAATAAATCTCTGAAACCATAAGTGCCCTGCAAAAATTTGCTCCTCAAATCAAAAGTGAAGAAACATAAAAGAGAAGCACACTGGCAAATGTCTTGCTCTGAATAATTTACTTGCTTCCAGGATAAAGCCTGGGTTCATTCCTCTTCTCCTTCACCAGAGGCTGTGGGGACAGCCATGCTGCTACTGCTCACACTGGTGATTGTCCACAGCCTGAGATACTCCCTTCCTTTTCAGTGCCATCAATCTGGCAGCTTCCCATTGTATGTAATTATTATTAATATCTTTCTTTTTTCCCAGAAGTGCTTGGGGAAAATGATGAGATCTTTTGCTAACAACAGTTTTCATTAAAGAAACATCTGGGTTGATCTAGCTCTTTACAAAAGCCTTCTGCATGTCTGTCAAGCCAGGGTGTAGCATGATGAGCTGTTTCTGTTGAGAAACCAGAGTTTACAAAATAAACAGAGTTGAGGTAAACCCTGATTATGGGGAAAGTCTGCACGTTAGGCTCCCTTGCAGGCTTAACTCACACGACTGGCCTGTATTTTTGGAAACGCTTCCAAGGTTTTTCCCTTTGTGAATTGGTGCAAATGGCTTGTTGGAGCCAGGCGTGCCTAAATTCTCACTGAATTTTCCTTAGTCTCTTTGCCTTGAGCAGGGCCTCAGACAGGCGTGAGCAGATCAAAGGGGTCCCTGGGGAGTGGTCAGCCGGTGGTACTGTCCAGCAGAACCAGCTTGGGGCTCCAGCTCCCGGCCACACACATAATTGTACACTTCCCTAAACGGGAGAAGAAAGGAAGCCATGTGTGTCAATAAGCTGAAGGGAATTGTCTCATGTAGGAGGAACAGCAAGCTCTGTGTTTTCCCTCGTTTGCTCTGGGATTTTTGCTATTTGTGCTAAATTTAGCACGCCAGAGACTGAGTGCAGCTCCCCCCTCCCTGAGGGCCACGCTCGGTCATGTCAAGTCCTTGGAGTGGGAGCAGCACAGCAAAGGAGATTTGACAAAAAACCAGCTGCAAGGGGAAGTGGCAGAGCTCAAGCAGCTCTTTTTCTTGGACTTTGTGCCTCTAACCACAGCCTAAGTGCCCTTTCTTTTGCCAGAGCTTCTCACCAGGGCATTGTGACGTGGGTGAAAATGATCCCCATTGCCTCCAGCTCCTCCTGCTCTTCTCTAGGCCATGCCTGAGCCTCTACACGATGAAAGCACAAATAGCTAGAAATCTTTTCAACACACAGCTATTGATCCTTGCAGAGTTACTAATATAGGCGTAGGTGGGATGATGCTTGTGCTGGTGTACCTCACCAGTCCAGAAAAGATTGTGCTATTCAAATGCTGATGCAAGAGTCTGATTTGCCCACTCTGCTGCGTGGTGGGAGTCATACAAGTGTCCTTGGTGGGTATAAAATGCTGGATCTTTATGGACTGGATCAGCCAAAAAGCCCCAGGTCTGGTGTTGACTTTAGCCTTTGCTTTAACAAAATCTCTTCCCTGTTTGCTATGGGGTTACCTCTATCAGGGCTGGTGTGAGATCTCCAGGTTGTGTGGCATTAGTTGCTGATGTTTTCAGCACAGTGGGATTTTACAGTTTTGAAGCCAGGAGGCAAGTGGCTTTCTGACTACATGCTCCAAGACTTCTGTATGTTTTATTTTGCTCAAAAGGTGGTTCTAAGAGAGAAGACTGATTAAGAATGGTGACGTGTGTCCATTCTATTTCTGACTGTTCTTTAGCCAGACCTTCCAAGAAAATTTTATTTGCTTGTGTTATGAACTGAATTTCTTGAGATCTGTGCTTCCAAGTGACCGGGATAGTACCTGGGAATTATTAATTGGGAGATGCTTACTACCTTCTCCTTCTCAAAACCAACTAGAACATGTTGTTTGTGAAATGTGAAAGAAAAATGAAAACAATTTCCTATTTGCTGTCTTTGAAGTTAAGAGAGAAAAAAACCCCAGAGTATAGCTGAATTACCACATAAAGCAACATATTTTTTTTTTATTATGCAAAGATCAAAGTAGAGGGACAGTATTGCGGAGAGCTTACTTTAATGAGTTTGGTTAAAAATCAAAACCTGGTTTGATGGGGGAGATACAGACACAAAACGCTATGTGCCATGGCTTTGCTGAATATGTTAAAAAGTGCTGAGCACTATTAAATTAATGCAAAACTGAAGATTACACAAGGGTAAACATTGCAGCTAATGTTTGACTAGAGCTGAGCTGAGGGCTGAGTGCCTCCACTTAATTTACAGACCATGCCCACGGCAACCCCAGGAGGCTGGGAGTGGAGGAGACAGACATTTTACAGTGAGGAGCCACATTATTATTTTTAAATTTAAGGAAAAAAAATCTGGCTTAAGTTACTGCTTCTAAACTTTGGGGAGAGGCAACCTAGAGAAAGAAAGAAAGAAAGAAAGAAAGAAAGAAAGAAAGAAGAAGAAAGAAAGAAAGAAAGAAAGAAAGAAAAGAAAGAAAGAAAGAAAGAAAGAAAGAAAGAAAGAAAGAAAGAAAGAAAGAAAGAAAGAAAGAAAGAAAGAAAGAAAGAAAGAAAGAAAGAAAGAAAGAAAGAAAGAAAGAAAGAAAGAAAGAAAGAAAGAAAGAAAGAAAGAAGGCTCAGTGAGTGGCTTTTGGAGCTGAAAGAGAAAGATCTGCTAAGTTAATGCCCACAAGGTGTGGATGTCTCTAGCAAATACTAGATCATAAATAGCACAGAGAAAATCAGCGTGGTTAAAAAGGCAGGCTGCAGGTAGAGATCCAGGCTGGAAGGGGCTTGCAGACACTGCCCAAGCGTGGGCACCAAGAGCAGCTTTCCGTGAGTGCTCGTTTACATCCCCCCAGCACTGACACAGCTGTGGTGAGGCAACATGATGGCTTAGGGAAAGCGGTGAAATACAAAGTGGCTTTCAAGTTCAAACGAATATTTGGAAATTATTTCTTCCACCCCACCCAACACAGTTTCCTTCCGCAGCAAGACGGGCGATCCCCATCACACTGCCTGGTGGCCTGATCCTGCCTTCTGGAATGAAGAGCACAGAAGACTGTTCTTGCTTTCCACTGAGCATTTTGCATGAGATCTTCTGCTTACGAGGAACACATTTGAGCCCCTGAAAATCTGCTGCAATTCATATTTGTGTGAGTGGTGTGAGAAATGAAAGCAAAAAAGTGGAGGGCAGCTCCAGGCTGGGATTGTAGCTAGTTTAAACTTATTCCTTGGATAACTTCGGTTGGTCATTGAAGCTCAAAGTGACTTTAAAGCATGAGATGCTATGTCTTCAGTAGCACAGCAGTGGATATCTTTAGATTGGGTTTTCATCATATACTTTAATTTTCTAGGCTGGGGGATGACCATAATTGCTGAACAATTCAATGTAATGGAATGGGCTAATTCAGCGCTTTTTACTGCATTTTTCCACATAATATCTAAAATCTTTTTTTCCACCATAACCCATGTTTATGAAAGCAAGTACTTAACCCGCACATTTCCTGGGCTTGAATCATTTCCTTAATAAGGCATAAAATTTTGCAAAATCACTCCCTTTACATTAACACATCATTATAAGGAGATATCAGTGTTTAGCACGTCAGAGGCATACACTAGTCTGTGCAATGTACAACTACACCACTCAGCTTCAGAGACATGTACCATGGCTTTCAAATAATAATTCTATAAAAACAAGAGCTTTCCTTTCCTTTTCTTTCTTTCCTTATTTTTTTTAATTCAGTGTTTTCTTCCAAACTGTTATAGGCTGTTCTCTTGCACAGGATGAAGCATGTCAAACATGTTAGCTTTTCTTTTAGTTTTGGCTTTGAGTCTGATAAGTAGAAACAAAGCAACAAGCAATGGCTATGATTTGAAACTGCTATAACCACAGTTCATAAAATAATATTAGAAGATGACAAAAGCCATAAAAATCTCCGTATTCCCTTTTGTTGCTGTGCTCTGTCAGATAGGAATCTCCTTTTTCAGAGAGACACTGAAAAAGCTGATATGTTACTTCAAAAATAAAAGAAAATGTATACAAACCAGAATTGTTCCAGTTGTGGGGTTGTGAACTCATTGTTCTGCTGCAAGAAATGCACCTTGTGCCCAGTGGCCTATGCACATGAGTAGAGTAACCCCTGTGAGCAAATCCTCTGCCACCAAAAGGTGCTTCCATGCATTGACTTAAGCAGGGTCTTCATGCAGTTTTCTCACTGTTACATGAACTTTGGTTTGGAACAAGATTTCTTACAAGAGCAGTTTTGCTGCAACAGCCTTTTGCATAGACAGGGTCACAGAACTTAAATCTCTTTATCTTCTTACAAGTTGAACTCCCCTCTGTGTCCATCCACTGGATGGGTGGAGTGACGAAGCTTCTGCAGAGGTGGCTTCTGGGAGTCAGCCCGAACCTTGCTCTGGCTTTGTGCACTTCTGAGCTCTGTTAAACCCATGTACACAGGAGGCACGTCCTGTGGGAAGGTCTTACAACACTTGAAAAGGACTAGTCAAGCCAATTGAACTTTGCTTCATTTTTCATTGGGAACAGAGCTCAGGTCTGCCTTCATTGCAGGTACTTGGACCATCTATCCCAGGAGCCAACTCTTGATCACGAGAAGGCCACCCAGCAGCTTTATTCCTGGCAAAACCATAGTAGGCTCAGATTTACATGAATAAAAATCTGTAAGATGTTATCCTTTCATGAGCCAACACAAATCAGACTCTTAGCTGGTTCCCCTGAACCTGGTCCCAGTTTGTGAGCGTACAGTCTGGGTTTTGACCATTCAAGACATGTCAGGATGAGCACAGCAGAAGAAAAAAAGAATAATAGGTGATAATGAAGACCTGAGTGATACGGGGTTAATGAAAAGTGAACACACGAAGCCTAGCCACAACCAGAATTAGCACTAGTAGTCTGCTGGATCAGTTCTGGAGTGTGTGCTCAGGGTTAGGATGAGTGGCTAGCAGCATATTACTACAGTGAGGCTATTTGTGTGGGACTGGGCTTAGTTCACTTGGAAATGTGAAATCATAATTATTGGGTTCCTTTCAGTTTGAAGCCATCCAGAAATGATGCATCTTTTGAGTGTGTGGGAAGAGATTTGCTTTCTTTTCTTTCTCTCTTGCTCTCTCTCCCACATGTCCTTTTCTACTTCTTGGTCCTAAAGTGTGACAAGAAATAGCACTGTAAGAATTATTCTTCCTGGATAATTTTGTTGATATATTTCACCCTGAAAACTCTCCAAGCACATTGAAAATGTTTGAAAAATGCTACTAACTGTAAGCCACATGGTATGGTTTTCCTTCTCTAGTTGGATGACTGGCTCTGTGATGATGACACTGATGGGAATGCTCAGATGGGTCAGAAATGTGAAGCATGTCAGGGTCTTGCCAATTTTTCCTGAGTCATGGCATTTCCACCAGGTCACAGCCTATTCGTTTGGGTTAAAAAAAAAAAAAAAAAAAAAAGGAAATTTCATCTTTCATTAATTTCAGAAAATCCCACTCACCCTCCCTCTGGCTGCCCATTTTCTTGTGTTCTGGGTGAAGAGCAGTCCATGAGAGCCCAAGCTGGCCAAGTTCATCCCAATTTGACTTGCAGTTGTGTTAGGGGCACTTAGTTCCTACATGTTTCCTTTAGGCACAGCAGAGTACAGAAACCCTACCAGAGGGATTGAGAAGAGCAGCCTGAGCAGAAATCCAGTGAGCCTGCTGGGAGAGGAGGTGTCACACATACTCCAGCTAAGTGAAAATCTTCACAGCTCAGGCTTTATTCCTGGACAGATAATCCCTCAGTGGATAGCAAGGAACTGTGGATGTTGTAGATGAATAACAGCTTAAACTGGGAATACTAACAGACAGAAGAAAATTGTGCGTATGTGTGTGTCTGTGTGTGTGTGTGAATGGCCCAAAATGAGCCTTTGAACATCAGGCAGAAAACTGCTGCTAGCTATCTGCAACCGATACAGGTTGGTTATCAATTTTGGGGCTAAACAAAGGTCTCATGCCCTGAATTCTCCTGTTAATAAAGAGAGGCAAAGCAGAGACGCCTATTAGGAGACTGACGGCATATTGTGCTTTTGCGCATAAATTATTTAGATTGTGAAATCTAGGGTTGGAAAGACTAGTCAATCTAGACTTGGAAAGCAGAACTGCCCTAAAAGAAGGGCTCCCATAAAGAAGGGGCAATGAGTAAGAGGAGTAAGAAAGAAGAAGGTTATGATCCCGGCAGAAGAATATCACCTGGTAGCGGGAACTTTCCTAAACATCGGGGAGATGAGGGATCATTGCCACCAGTCCTGCACAGTCACAGCCCAAACAAGAGCAGCAAGAATGTTGTGGGTGAAAAATCCTATGTGCAGCCCTACCACATGTGCTATTTTCCATGGGCTTTCCTTGGCCAGCCAGGAGTATACAGAGCTTGGTGACTGTGCTTTCCCTTCACCCCATACACCTCCTTCTACCCCTGAATTATGCTAAGAAGGGCAATCTGTGTTTGCAAACTGATTTGCAGTATAGTGATGCAAAGATACAGTGTTGGCAATATAGTCCTTAATCCAGGCTGGCCCCTTTTAGGCAATGCAACATGCAACCTGCACATCCCTGCTTTGAGGACTCCTGCTGAGGGAAGCAGACAAATGACAAAACATCAGAGAAAGGACAAATGACAGTCTCCATGTTCATAAAGGTCAACAGCACGATGTGTTTAACTCCTGACACTGACCTACTGCCACCTGACATTTTTGTCCTGGTAAACAATTATCCAACACAAAATGCCTTGTGGCTGTCAGGTACCTTTAGCATCAAATGTTTAACTGAAAGCACTGCTAGTTTGATATGGTCTCTGTACCTTACCCTGCGCTGTATTTCCACATAATTTTTTTATCATGTTCAACCACACATGGTTACACTTTGGTGGGGAAATGCTCTAAAAGGCAATTTGTAATTTGGAGAGAAATGTTTTGGATTAGAAGATTAAAAAAGGTGCTGAATGATCTGAGGAGGGAAAAAATCCCAGTGAAGGCCTAGAAAACCAGGGAAAATGTTGATCGTGCCAGTGTGACTGAACTATAAAGAGAGAAAAAAAAAAGTAAATAAACTAACACACACTTTCTTTATGTGTTTCTCTCTTTATCTTGTATCTTTCTTGCTTAATTTCTTGCTTGCTTTCTTTCCTGACAATCTCCCCTTCTCTCCCCTCCTCTCCACTGCTCTCCTCTCTTTCCTCTTCCTAGCTTTAATGAGGAAGGAGTCAGGCTGGTTATAGCTCTGATGGTGGTAGGGATGGAGGGAGCATCCTGTAGTGACTCCAGCTGACATCAGGATTTGTATCTGCTGCCCTGCCCTGTCTCAACCTGAGAGTTAGATCCTACCTGTTGCTAGTGCTGTTGATGGTGCACTGAGGAGGTTTACCTCATTACCTATTCCCTTTCCAACCCACAGGGGACGAATTGAGGCTTGCCGCTGGAGCCCTGGTTCACAGCTTAGGGAGAGGCTGCTGTCTGGGCTGTTTCTGTGCATGGGGAGCTGGTCACTGGCTCTCTCAGCAAACCACTGATGGATTTTGGCAGTGTAGAGCTCACAGGTGAGATGTTCTTTCCCAGCTGCTGGTGTGGATGCCCTGTCTGACAGAGAAGCAACAAACAGAAAGCAAAAGCCAGGGTGGTGAAAAAGAAAAAGAGAGAGGGTATGGGAGAAGGCAGCAAAGAGAAGGAGACATTAAAAAACAAACAAAAAAAAGTTTAAAATGAAGACTCACAAAGAGTCTTTTACTGAGGAGTCTTGAGCTTGGCATAGCACAGAAGGTTAGCAGTAAGGCACCGGCAGAAGCATACAGGCAGGTTAATGTCCCTAAAATAAAGCAAGAGCCAGGAATAACAGTCATGCAAATAGCAAGCTACAGCTGGTCAGAAAGTCTGTAGAACAACTCACCATTAGATTTAGCAATCTCTGTATATACAGAAGCACATTCCCACTTCCCAAGAAGCTCTGGGATGCACAGAGCAGGCTTTTGCTCCAGATGACAACTCAGCATTGGGTGAGGCAGTGCCCAAGCATATGAGAAGGGGTCAAACCCCCAGGAGCTGAGGACGCTCTGCTTCACCGGTACAGCACCAAAGTAGGCATTGACAAGAAACAGTCCCTGGGAGAAAATCAAAAGTGTGGCAGTTCAGGTAACATCATAAAGCCTTGTCAATATAGCAAAGAAATGAGCAGGACAAAGGCTTTCTTTTCTTTCTCAATTTTCCTATCTACTCTGAGCTTTTTTCAGGTGTTTTTTGACAGTGAAATTCTTTATAGCAAACTAGAGATATTGCATGAAGATAAAAGAGATGGATTGTCTTACACTTTAAAAATGCAAAAGAAGCCAGAACTTATTTTTTGAAGTATTTTGCATTGTATTTTTGTTAATAAATTACTTATTTTGTAGGTTTTAAATGCTAGTTCTTTTCCCTGACACATGTTCATTTGCCTTCTGACACACTACGCATATACTAGGCTATTTCTCAAGAAATATAATCTGAAAACAATCAACATTTTTAGGGCCAGTGGCAGACATTTCCCTGCTCCTCCATAATATTTTATTACAGTGAAAGCACAAAGAAAACCACCTGGATATGAAATATTGTGCCTGAAAGTATCCATGCAGATGGACAAATTTAAAAATGACAGGAAGGGAACAGTATTCTGTACGCATGTATAACAGCATCCATACAGCAAATGGAACTCTGTGCAGTCACTGGGGACACAAGGGCTCATCTCCTGGGCTCTCTGCCTAGCTCTGCTTTTTCACAGTCTCATGAAGGCACTGCCAGGTTTTGGGAAGGCAAAAATGTAATGTAGACAATTAGGAGTAACTCAAGTAAGGGACCCAAACCCTTACAGGAGGTCATCATCGCTGTTAACTGGATATTTACATACTTCTCAGAGAGGTCTGGCTGAATGGGGTTGCTCAGAGAAAAGGCTGACACTAAAACAGGATTGCCCAAGAGAAGGGATTTTCACTGAGCTGGCAAAGATCAAAGGAAAATGGCACTGCTGGGCTGACCAGGCTGTAGCAAGCTGTACCTGTATAGAAGCAATTCCCTATGTGGTCTGTCCATCTGTAGTTTCTTGCAGGATGAGGCTTGTAATTTTTTTTCTGAGGGATTAGATGATTCAGCAAAATAAAATTAGTCTCTTTTTCTTGGCATGAATATTCTTTTCAGGATGTTCCTCTGCCCAAGACTGAAAATGCTTTCATAAAGAGATGAAATTTGAAAGGTTATTGACATGCAAATGAGCAAGCAAACAAACAACCAGGCAGCAAGAATGGAGAAGACATCTATCCCTACAAAATTATGTGGATGATATAAAGGGAAACCAAGAAAGTCTCAGCAGTAGATCGAATTTACAATGTACAGAGTTAACATGCAAGGGACAGAAGAAACATAGCAGAAAGCATGCATTCATTGTCTGCAACCCAAGGGCTTTTTCTAAAGAATGTACTAGATTCATAAAGGTGGGAAAATCCGCAATTAATACTGTGGAGATTGACATATGAGTTTGCTATGAATTAGAGAAATAAAGAAGGGACAGCTACACCACAGTCTCAGGATGGCCTCCATCCTAAGACATTACAACATGGGCTTGCTTTACACACAGCTCCAGATAAAATAGCCCCTTCAAGTTGGGAGGGTGGTGATTGGAGAGAGGTTTGGCTTTGTTTGCCCCAGGAGAAGGACATTCTCCTGTCATCTCCCACCTGCCCCCACATTTGCGTGAGTGGAGAAGGCGCTGGGTTGAGTGGTTGTAACCAGAATATCATGCTGTATCTTTACTTAATGCAATTGTTGATGATCAAGCAATCACAGTTCCCAACCTCAAATTGTCTGACAATCTACTGCCTCTCTTGGGCCTGTTCCCACTGCTGCTGCTTTTAAACCCCTTTAATGCCATTGATTTTGGTGGAGTTAATCTGAAAGGCACACACATGGGAGACAGATAAGAACCAGTCCTGTGCTGAGTGACACAGCCTGCACTTCATAGTTGGGAAATGGGAATGTTTAGTGGCACCATTACACACTTGGGATAGTAGATGTTGAAATTATATTAATCTGAACTGAATATTCCAAGCAAAACCACTGCCAAAATACACACCCTTTTTGGTAGCAGCGATGGAGGGAAGCCAGTGCTCCTCATTCCACCCCCTACAAAGACTTCAAAAAGTTACTGAATGGGTAAAGTGGGGGAATTTCATCATCACCTGGCAGTAATGATTGCATTTCATGGTAAATAATTACCAGCTCCCAAGTGCAAATGTGAGCTTCTTAAAGTGCTGTAATTCGTGGAAACATGCTTGCTTGCCTCCAGAGATAAATGACAATTTTTGCTAGGGCGTGGGTGACAGAGCCATCTGTGCTGATTTGCAGAGAAGTCTCCAAACCCCCAATTTATCAATATTATGTTCACCTTTCTGCCCATCTCCACTGGCCCAAGCTTGCCTGGAGAATGTCCTGTTCCCCTCTCCTCACCAGAACAGACCCTTCTAGAGGCACACCCACCCCTGCAGCACCAGCGGTGCTTGCCCACAGTGCTGGACACGCTGTTTCACCCACGCTCGCTGCTGACCGCCCATTCCAACAAACCGCTGATGAGCCTTGCCTAGTTTCCAGCAGCACGGGGCTCATTGTGAGCCCAGCAGACATCATTCCCTTCTTGCCTGGAGGTACAGGGCGCCCCGGTAAGCTCGCGGAGCAGTGATACTCCTACCTCAGCATTCACATCTCTGCCACAGTCCGAGTGACTCATGTACAGTGCTACAGCTGTTTCAGAGTTCTCTCTCTCTCTCTCTCTATTTTCTTTTTTTTTTCTTTTTGTTAAATCCAGTGCTTTTGGTGACTAAAACTTATGTAAGTAATCTAAACCCTCAGTCTTTACAATGTAAAAGCACCACAAGAAACCTCTCTCAGACCTTAAGCTTCTGTAGGATTTAATTTGGCGAAATTTTATTTGAAAATGCAATATCCTCACACCCCCCTTTCTTTCTTTCCTATGCAGAATGAAAAGAGCAGATCTTGGATGGAAATACACTATTTATAAAAATGAGCTTACCTCATTTGTGTAAGAAAGGAAAGCCTGTCAACCTTGATTAGAAAGCAATAATTCTTAAAAGGAGTCAAGTAAGGTTTAATATTATTGTTTTCTTTAGTCCTGAAATGATAGCAGTTTTCAGAAATTTTAAATAAAAAATGAAAAATGAATATGCAACTCAGGAAATTAGTCTGAGAACTACTGCCAGTGCTGTTAAAAAAACCCCCCAAAATGTCCAAAATAGCTCGTCCTGTTTTAAGATTGGAAACCTTACAAAATGCTTAGAGAAGGCACTATCAAACTGTTCTGCATTCTGAGTTTTACTACTATGGCCAGCTGCAACTCTACAACAGCAGACTTACACTGAAGTATCACAGTGACGAATCAGGTTCCTTTATCTGATTATTTCATTCACCCTTTCAGCTCATGCTCCTTGGCACAACAGTGGGATATGATCCATATAAAATTGACTCTAAAATTATTTAGTTAAACTGGCACAAGACGTGGTCATTCAAAATTATTTAAATCTGCTCTGTATCAATTTAGTATAAATAATTTCCTGATCAGATTAAGCTAAATCAATACAAACCAACTTTAAATACATTCCAGTGTTTGCACTGGCTTAACTAATTTGATTTTAAAACACACCTTTAATAAAACCAGAGCAGTTCTGGCTGTGGAAAAGGCTTTGCAAGGCAGAATTGCTTGTCTGTGATAATTGGCTAATATTTTACTGCCCTGTTTTGTTAATTGAGACCTGTAAAATATAGTGAAAAAGCAATTCTATGCCTAAGAAGCGTGACAGTAGGTGAGATTTTGAAAAAATGCAGTGTCCTTGCCATGGCTTGGGGCAGTCCAGATGTGGGAAGATAGTTCTGGCTTGTCAAAAGACAATTAACATATTTACAAGAAAGAAGTGTTTCATTTATGAAACATGCCACTTTCTAGAGAACTGATATCAGTTGGAGAAAGCAGCCTGTACCTGTGGCTCAAGGTTGCTTCAATCATTTTTTAATTTCGTTCCCATATTTTTTACTTGGCTGTTCTGAATATTTCTCACAATTTTGTTAGCAAGGGAGATTTTTTTCCAGGAAAAGATTGACCATTTTTCACAACTTGGAGAAACATTATAGGAAAGATTTACTCACAAAGAATACATGAAACTCACAGTTTATCCTGGGGTTAGAATTGTGACTGTTCTTTGAGTTGCTGGCATGGGTTTATTTTGCTATCTCCACGAACATTGTTGAGTATACTCTGCTAGTCACATAAATTCTATACTTGACTCAAACTCAGAAATTTGCACAGTCTTTTTGGGTAACAGCCCAAAGGTATTAGAAACATATGTAATCTCTAAATAATTGATGCTCCAAATAACAAACTAGCCAGGAAGCCTATGCATTGTTAGGGCCATATTGCTAGCAGGGAACTGAAATGCAGAGAAACACAGAGCTGAGATCCAGCCCACTTCTCCTCTGCATCTTGCATGTCACCAGGTGGCCATGCACATCTGCCTCGGCTGCTGGAGCTGCGGGTGGGAACCAAGAGGGGCAGAGAGGGAGCCACTCAGGATGGCTTTGGTTCCTCCATCATTCTGCAGATCCCACAGGGACACTGAGAATTCAGATGTTAGTGCAAGGAAAGCACACATCTAGGGCCTCTTCTCTTACTGTGAGATTAAAGCCTGAAATTGCCCATATTGGGCTGCTCCTCCTTGTGTTATGATGGTGCCTTGATTTCCAAATGATGGTCAGGGCTGAACACTGCAAGCACATTAGGGACCCTGTGCGGCCCCAGCCCTGGCTCCTGACACTGAAGAACTCAAGTGGTAAGATGTGGAAGGATAGGGAGAGAAACATAGGCGTGAAGAGACAGAGTGACTTAGGCAAGATTGGGCAGTACGCCAGTAGCAGGTGAAAATAGATGAAAAGAAAGTCCAGTGTAAGAGGCCATTCATTCACCATTTGAGAAATAGATGTGAGACTCCCTTTGACGGGGCTCAGATCTGTTCACATACACATGTAATGAAGACAGGCTAGAATTTCAGTCTTCAGCCAGAAATAATACCTCAACAAACCAGCCATGCTGCTCCTGCTCTTCCTGTCATAAGGTTTATGATATCACCCCTACTCCAAATTGCACAGAAGTCTGAAAGTTGCACCAAAGTTTGCCCTAGTTAATGATGTGGAAAAAGCTTGGGCAAAGAAGATGTGGGAGCAGAATCACAGGGACTGGTTTGAGGTCAGGTAAACATAGCTGAATGTGGAGACAATTGCACACACACACAGGGCCCTGTGGACCCTGTGGGCTGCAGGGGAACAGCTGCTCCACCACGGTCTTCATCACAAACTGCAGAGGATTCTTTGCTCCGGTGTCAGGAGCACCGCCTCCCCCTCCTTCTCCACTGACCTTGGTGTCTCCAGGTTGTGTCCCTCACATGTTCTCACCTCCTCCTCTTCTCTGGCTAGAATAAAAAGTGTCCCACTTCTTATTGATTTTCTTCTTAAATATGTTATCACGGAGGTGTAACCACCATCTCTAATTGGCCCAGGCTTGGCCAGCAGCATGTCCATCCTCAGAGCCATCAGGGATGGGCTGTGCTGGACATGGTGGAAGCTTCCAGCAGCTTCTCACAGAAGCCATCTTTGTGGCCCCCCGCTACCAAAAACCAGGCTGTGAAAAACTGACACAGGTGCTCTACGGGGCCATGAGTTCACACTCGTGAAACTTCAGCTCCACACCAGCAACACACCCACATTATTCTTGCAAACTCCTGAATGGAAAGTTTCCAAAAACAATACCACAAAATACATATCTGTCCTTCTCTTTGCGATAGGCAGTGGTACAGTTAAGGGTAGAGCTGGTTAGACAGAGTATAATCACTTTTTATTTTTGGAGACAAAAGTTTGCCTGCTTTTTGGCAGCTGTAAATGTGGGTACACCAGGAATAAAAACAACAAACCAACAGTCTTGTTTACCTTACATAGCTTCCAATACTTTTACTTACTGAAACTGTCCTGAAGATGGTACCTTTTAAGGACACCACAGTATACTTGGTTGTGCTGTGGTAGAAACCTTAATAATATCTCAACTGCTCAATGAATCAGACATTGTCTTCTCATAATTGTCTGGGATGCTGGTTAAAGAAAACAGAAGAAAACCAGAACTTTTCCTATAGAATCCTTTTCTCCCCTTGAAGGACCTATTCTTGAGAGTATCAAGGGTGGCTGGGTCTCTCATCGGGCTTCTGCCTGACTTTTTCTCCCCACTGAAAAGCATGAAACATCATTGCTATTCACAAGAGTCTGCCTTCATGTCTTGGGTTTCCAGAATTTGAAGCCACATTGACGTAGACGTACAAGTGACAAAAATGCTGTGGTAAGTCTTATCTGGCAGCTGACTTGCTGAAAAGAACCAGAATGGAGCAACCAGTTTGCTGTATCTGCATGACTGTCCAACTGTCGAGTTTTTAAAAAGTGCGGCCCAAAGAAAGAGAGGTACATGAAAAGTCATCTAATTCCTAAAGAAGCAACCAAAAATATAGTAATGAGCAAAACCAATTTAAGTGAAATATGTTAATATTGGTTCCTGGACCTTACAGGCTCAGTATACAGAGGAAGGCAAGAGATTAAGATAAAAATTTATTTATATTTTGCTTGAGACTACATTAAAATAGTGTGACCTTATCTTATACCTGATGCAGTGAATGGGCAACATTAGATGGTCATTCATAGGCTTTAGATCAAGTCACCATGTATCATTTGGCCTGTTTTGCTCAAAAGCCAGAGAATATCAATGTCAATACAAATTTGTTTTGTTTTGTCCTGTTATGCATTGACAGCATAGTTTCAAAGGTAAGGGCAGAAAATATTTGTCCAAGTAACAATTATTTTTCAGTGATTTTTAAATAAAATGTATGTCTAAGATAACTTGTTTTCACTAAAATTCCAGTCAGCTTTGTGAGATGACATGCCACTAGTGAGAGGTGCCTTAGTTTAATGCTCCCTGATTTTTCCTGTTTTAGTTAACTTTAATGATTCAGGAAAGTGGATTCTTCTCTATCCTTGCCCTTTGTTTCTTAAGCAATAGAGGGCACAGGAAATACCTAGAAGTATTGTTTGTAGGTTTACTTTTAAAGAGTTGTACAGTTTTTGCAGTGTTTGGCAGGAGAACTTCACCATTCCTTAAGGAGCCTTTGTCAAGGATCTAATGATGCATTGCAACCCAAAGCATTGCAACTGTGCCAAGAACCTGAGGACTAATCACCTTAGAATCCATCTGTCCGGGGGACAAAAACTAGAGGAGGCAAAGGTCCATTTCTGAAGCATACTCATAATTTCTCAAAGTTCAGGAGGGTTCTAATCAAAGACTGGCTTAATTTCCTCACAGATCAAGGAGGCAGATCCAGCACTTGCTTGTCAACTCAGGTCCAAACTTCTATAGAGTTGATTTTGGGTCTGAATAGTTGTGCCTCTTAAATCTCTGGGAAGAGGCTCAGTGGAAAACTCAAACTCTGGAGATTATATGATGACATAATGTGTTATCTTTTCCTATTTCTCCACACTTATTTAAAAAGCACCCATCATAGTGAATCGACACACTTAAGTAATTATTTTAAATATTCACAGAGAGCTATGGATAAAAATCCAAGTATCTTAATTTGCCCTACTGCAACAGCTCCTGTGCCAAAACAAAAGGCTTTCTCAACTTCAAATCTTGATTCACTCAACTTGTCATCTCCAATAAGAACTAAAAAAACAGGTGGATCTTGCCAGGATGCCCCCAAGTCAGTGAGTTTGACGTTTCTCATACAAAGAGAGTGGAGGATGCTCCAGAATGGAAGACCCTGCAGGGAAAAACGCCTGCTATCAGTGCCTCCTTCCTAAACAAAGGATCTTTTTGCCCAGGATTGCACCTGTGGCAATATCATGTGTGTGAGGAAGATCTCTTTAATAGCCACAAAGCAAGCATACTGGCTAAACCCATCTATCCTTCTTTGACACTTTATATTCTGTCTTATGTTCTAGTGGTTGTAAAACACCAGCCTTTTGGAGCTCTTCCACACTGGAAAATTTCATCATGATAAAACACAACCCCGAGGAATCCTGGTAACTAAGACAATGCTAAACATGCTGTTAAACACTGAACACAGACAAGGACTGTAATGTTTAACATCACATCAGCTGGTTGTGGTTAAGCCCATGGGCTGACCAGCTGCCACAGTGCTGAACATGACAGTGTCTGCCTGCAGTGAATATTTAGCAGTGCGTTCGCAGCCCTCATTCTCAAGGGTCTTTTTTCTTGCAAGATCTAGTTTTCTAGCACAGGCACACATTACACTGATACACATGATGGTTTCAAGATACCAGATTAACCAGATTGGAACAATTTACATGGTACCTGGATTTATGTCAAGGATCTCAGTCTCCTAGTTGAGCTCCTGACTAGAGCAATCACACACAACATGTTAGTTCATACCTTGCCTTTGTTTCTGCACTCAGCATCTCTGACCCCAGGGCAGCTGGATTCTTATTGCTTTGGATTGATGGTGAAAATAGCAGGCACACGACACTCTGACAAATCTCAGTTTTTCTACAGAGGTCTTATCCTAGCACAGGAGAAAGGGGAGACAAATGCTCGAAGAGTATTTATGTACCAGCAAGATGGTGAGGAAAGAAATGACAAGCATCTGCTTTCCCTCACGTGACTGGGCATGATGTATTGATAGCAGTCTCAGCTCTGTAATGTAAAAGGATAATGCAAAGTTAACTCTACTAATGGATCAGTTCCAGGACTATTTCAGCTCCAAGAAATATGTGACATTTGGATATCTCTTTTTATTTATTACCAGATATCAGACTCCCGCAGATATGCAGAAACAATAGATCAGTATGTGAATGGTCTAAAAATTAAGGCCAAGTTTGTGATTTTGTGCAGCATGATGCATGACAAACTCCCCACACGACTATTGGGATGACCAGATATTTGGCTTATGAAAGGGAAAATAAAAGCATTCAACAAGTGAAACCAGCGCTTTCCCTGAACATGAGGAAAAAAACCCCAAAAAACCCAACAAATGGGACACATGGCTTAAAGGTAGGAAATGGAAACCTGGGGAAGTATTATTAAAACAGCATATGGTCTGAGAGACGGTCAGCTCTTATTGCAACTTTTCCGTAGACAGAAGGGCTGTTTAGGGTCTTTCTCCTCTCTTGAGCTCTGATTTCCCAGCTGAAATTATATCTTCAGCTGCACTACATAGCATTTCAAAGTTGCTGGAACTTAGTATTTTGAGATTTCTCTACACCTGTCAAATTTTACTGAAATTAATCAGTGGCTTCTGTTAAAAGGCAGAAATTATGAAAATAACTAAAGCAAATGTTAACTTTATCTTTCCTATGAAACTGGGCTATATGAACATGCTATATTTTGGTTAATGACATATTTTTCTTTTTTGTAGTTTTTGACACTGAGCTGGTTTTGGCTGGGGTAGAATTAATTGTCTTCATAGTGGCTGGTATGAGGCTGTGTTTTGGATTTGTGCTGAACACAGGCTTGGTAATACAGAGATGTTTTTGTTATTACTAAGCAGGGCTTGCACAGAGCCAAGGCCTTTTCTGCTTTTTGTGCTGCCACACTGGTAAGGAAGCTGGGGTTACATGGAGGGTTGGGAGGAGACTCAGGTGGGATGGGTGATCCAAACTGGCCAAAGGGGTATTCCAGACCATGTGACATCATGCTCAGTATATGAAGAGGGGGAAGAAGAAGCAAGGGGAGGACATTTGGATTGATGGTGTTTGTCTTCCCAAGGACCCATTAAATGTGATGGGGCCCTGCTCTCCTGGAGATGGCTGAACACCTGCCTGCCCAGGGGAAGCAGTCAATGAATTCCTTGTTTTGATTGTATGCATGGCTTTTGCTTTCCCTATTGAACTGTTTTTATCCCAACCCATGAGTTCTCCTGATTTTACCCTTCTGATTCTCTTCCTGATCCCACTGGCAAGGGAGTGAGTGAGTGAGTGGCTGAGTGGGGCTTGGCTGCAGGTTGAGGTGAAACCACGACAGATACTTTCTTACATTTTTCCTATAATTTTTATAAGAAGGCAAAAGCAGTCAGTAAAGGAGCAGGTATTACTCAGGTGGGTTGAAACTGAAGAAAGAAATGTAGAAGACACAAAGGGTGATTTTGAGGCTATGAAAAAAATCCTCAAGAAGGAGAATTGGCATATCTGAGATTTTCATGCAGGCATGGGGGCTCCTCAGAGAGGAGAGGGAGTATGCACAGGCTGTGCGAAAGGAGGGTGAGCCCTCTTACTAAGCAGGCTGAAGAGGGATGAGATGGGAGTACAGAAGAATCTAACAAAAGTAAGCCCTATGAAGTATCCTTCTCCTAACTCCATTTTCACTTCTTTTAGAACTCTAAAACTGGACACAGATCCTTCTAAGTTAAATAACACTCATACTGGGGATATGGTCTTGAATATAACCACCACAGTTCAAACAATGGCTTGGATCAAGTGAACTTTCCTCTAACTTCATGGTGTTTCCAATACTGTTGGTACATAGTTGGGATGAAGAGCTCTTCTTCCTGGTGCTTCATGAAATGTCTCCCCTTCTGTGCAGATCCCAAGGGGGGTAGGCATTTTCCACACGTTGAGCTGGTGGCTGGGCTTTTGCCTGGGCTGCCACATGACCTCAAATCTGCTGCTTGGGAAGCAATTAACGTCACATCAATAGAGGTGGAATCCAAACCTCTCAAAAGCCTGGCAAATATGTGATAACACAGCCATACAGTAGTTTCAGATGATGTGGGTGTGAAACTGAAGATTGGGCTATTTACTATGGGAAGGATGAAGAAGATCCAGACTGTGGAAATTCTGCGTTTCTGGGAACGGCTGGGAGAACGAAGAGGGCATAACCAGGGCTTTCACTATGCCAAGGAAACATTATAGGCACTACTGAAGTTGGTGGAAGCTCTCTCCTTGTCCTTGGCAATTTGCAAGTCTATTGCCCAGGCTGAAGGACTCTTCTCACTGAAAGAGAAGCAAGATTACTGATGCATATTTATAGTCAATGTCATTTTGCCTCATCCAGACAAGGATTTAATATCTAAACCTCATGGCCAAAAAAATCACCCTCATTTAACCTAAATTCCATTGCTATGTCTAAATCAAGGCTTTCCTAGCTCTCGCTGGACTCCAAAAGTGTTTTAGTCCAAAGGTGCACAAGGACTAAACTGTAGTTTAAGTGAGATTAATTTGGGCCAAAGGGGTCATGGTATGGTGCTGTCTGAATTGCCCCTTAACCCCAGCCATCAACAGATCTAGTGCTGTATCACTGATTCTCCAGAGTTCTGAAGGAGAAGGAGGTAAGTATTCCCCAAGAAAAACTGAAAATCCTGCTTTCCTAGCTTCAGAGTATGTGGGAGGGTGAGATTATTATTTATTATTTGTTTTGTTGTAGCCTTTAGGATCCTTTACACTTACAGTTGTACTCTGATTTTGGAAAGGGAAAAACTGTTGTGCATAAAGAGGCTGTGCCATCTCGGCTCTGCAGAATTGCACCCTAAACACCCAGGACTTTCTGCTTGCAAAGGCATAGGGTTGTGAAAACCCCTCTTGTCTGGCCCCAAAGTTATGCTGTCTAATGGGATAGCAGAGTAAGCAAGCAGAACTGTTGAAGGATTTACTTGCTGAGCCAAAAAATCCTGTAAGTAGTTAATGAGTGTTTAGCCTTGCTGAACTTTTATAACACTGCCATTGATAACCAAGTGGGACCTGCATGGCACAGGATCATGGAAAAAAAGTGCTGGACTTGCCCTTTCTCAATTACTAGAAGCCTCTTAAGCCCCAAGTGGTGAAAGATGTCAAAGTGAAGATGCCAGTAAAAAGAGACAGATGAAGGCAAAGCCTTTGCCCATTTTCTTTGACAAAAATGTAGCAAAGCTACAAATGCGGAGGTCTGGTAGCATGTGCAGTAGAAGTTATCCCCTGTTCTGAAACACGAATATGGGGCACAAGACCACAGAAAACAGTGACAAGGTCACGACCCTGGGGGAAAGCTTTCCTCTTAAAGCGTTTGGGTGACAATGTAAACATATTGTGAGTTAGAGGCTACAGAAAGGTTAAACCAAGGGCATTTATGCTTTTATTTGCAAGCTAAACCAAAGGCTTTTATTTTTCTCTTCTTTTTATATGAAGGTTCATTTTTAGTTTGGTCTCTGGTATTCAAAGTGCTTGCCCGTTTTTGCTGAGTGAAAACTCGGATTGAGTAGATTTTAAAAGGATTTTCATTTGCTGACTGCTTTAAAACTAAAGCAAGCTATCACTTAAGACCAGTTTTTATAAGTTTTTTTTTTTCCCACAATGGAATGGGTTCAGGTAAATATATATCTAATTAGCTGACCATTATCCAAACATTTATATATTTATCTTCCAGGGATATGAAACCCAGTTGGAAATACTCAGTTTTAAAAATTTTCTGTTACAATTCCAAATTTATGACTAGTGAGAGCCTAATTAGATTATTCCCTCTCTTCAGGAGTCGATGAACATCCCCAGTTATCAAGATGCATGTGGGCTGACTCATAAGAGCAGAATGGCCAAATTTCTGAGCTTTGTACCAAAATATACAGAGTCAAGAACTATCGGCTGTCCTGTCTGTCAGAGGGCTGTGGGAAGGGAAGACCCAGGAGTAAGAACTTAGCAGAGATCCCACCACCACACTGCCCACTTGTCCAGGCTGAGCGTGCAGCTGTTGCCTGGGGTTACCAGTGACAGTGGCCAGAGCTGTTCTCCTTGCCCACCTTCTCTCCCATCTGGAGAAACAAATTACCCAGCAGCCTTGGTGCTGCACTTAAAATTTTTGCAAGCACATGTAGCTTGAATCAAGATGCTCCTTCATCCCCCAGTGTAAACTACCATTAACACCTCAGGGTATTTTAATACAATAGGTTATGAGAGCACATGAGAGCTTTCTGCAGCTGATCTACACTGGATTATCCAGCTCTAGAGTACAGGCAAAAATACAGAATATATGTAGATTGGGGTCTAAGAACATAAATTTTGAGTGGGATCAGAGTGGGAAGGAGAAGCCAATGGCAATGTGGCCACAGATCAGCAGCCCTCAGGCAGGGTCCGTGCTGATCCATGCAGACACTGTGGTGTGGTGCCAACAGGGATGAGCTGCTTCAAGACCCAGACAGGCTGGTGAGGCACCTTGCTGTGCACCTCCAGAACCACAGGGCTCTCCAGGCAATCTGCATGGCCACCTTGCTGCAAGTAGGTACAAACTTCTTGTGATGCCCTGTGATTGCTGTTGAGTCCTTGCTTGCTTTTCCGAGGGTCTGTTTTCTGTTTTGCAAGCAACAGTACAATGCAGCCAGCCGGCAGAGAGACTGTGCTCATGCCACATAGATGTACAAATCCACCCCCCGTGCCTTGACAAAGTGCAGTTTGTTGTGCTGCTGAGGGAGGTCACAGGCAGCAAAAATCTGCAAGTGCTGCATCTAAACACTTCATTTTCAGATGTGCACACAAAGCGAGTTCCCACTGTTCGTCTTGATAGGTGGTTTCTGTCTGAAGTGCTACATTTGTGCATGGATCTGTAATGAAGCAGGGTTGCTGCAACCCTTCTAAGTGCTGCCAGATCTGCTGAAGAACAGCAAGAAGATTACACTTTCCTCTGAATTCAGTAGAGGTCTCCAAACAGTACTTGTGTAAAGAGACTCAGGCCCAGGAAGCCTGTAATTATCAGCTAAATAAATAATTTAGTTAATACAAACTCTGGGCTAGTTCCCAGTCTGACTTGGCAGTTTTATTCTGTTCTGGGAGGTATGAAACAGTGCCAAAGGCCCAAAATCTAGCCTTTAGGGATTCTTCTTTTGTACAAAAGTCCAGGTGTTATTCAGAGGGGAGGACCTAGCCCTGCAGGTTCGCAAAATCCTTCAGAAACAAATAAGAATTGACGGATCTTAATCTTTTTTCCCCTTCAGTTTCTCAAAAGCTCAGCTCTGTTCCTCACCCCAATCTCCCATCTTTTTTTTTTTTCATCTTTACATACCTCTAAATTTTCTGCCTTTTGGCTGGAACCAGGCATGTCAGAGCCAAATACTGTTATAGCTGTTTTTGTGTTGGTTCCAGCCCAACTGGAAGCAGGAAATACTAAAATTCTCCTGGGTAATCCTCTTCTCTGGAGACTTTCAGTCCAATTTTGCAGATTCATGAGTGTTACGTGCTTTAGGCAAAGTTCAGAGATGCAACCAAAGCCAATAGCTACAGATATGTAGACATGAGATATGCAGGGAAGGCAGTGAGTTCTGTGTGCCTGTAACATCCCTTGCTATCCAGGCACTTGCCTGCACCAAACTGCTGCAGTTTCTGTTTACAGCTGAGTCCTAAATCACATTGTTTCTGCACACCTCTGGAACTTGGTCTGTGCTGCTTATTGTGTGAGGGCTCAGGTTCAGGGCTAAGCCAGCAGAAGAGACACATCAGGACCTGAAAACAGAGACTGGAATAAACCAAGCAGACTGCATCTTCCTCAGTTTGTTCCTCGTCTTGGCTCCTGGAGCCTTTCCCCTTTTCTGATGGTGATGCTCTGCTGGATTGCACCTCCCTGCCAGCAATGCTGTGTGATGGACTTGCCCAGCAGGACACAAGCTGCTGGGGACGCTGTTGGTGCTGGACAGTGGCAGTGCTGAGAATTCAGGATTCTGTCATTGTATGAAGGGCCAGCTGGGCAGGAAACTCCAGCTCTCCTGCACACAAGCAACATTTGCACTCCCTGTGGTGGGGATGGGACATGCATGCACTGCTGAAGCCTCGCTGGATGCTCCTGCCAGACCCTCACTTCTGGGTGTGGACAGTAAATTCAAACTGTTTTTTTCTGGGAAGATCACTCAGAGATGACAGTCCTGCAAATACAGTTCCTCTCCATGCTGAACTTGAGCTCAGATCTGCTGATGGCAAGCATGTTTAAAGCAGCTGCCATGAAATGGCACCACTATGTAAGGGACATTTCTACTGACAGTGCAAAAATAAAATCCTTTTGAGAAAGGAGCCATAAAAGAGAAAGAATAATCTGGGGAGTTGTTGGAGGAACAGGAAGGAATGAGTACTGAGTTAGACTCGTATCAATGTGATTTTTATCACTAGTGAACAAATAATCCTAGAGGATGCCCGTGCCCGCATTGTTTGCTCAGCAAACAGCATGGACATGCAGAGATTTATAGACATCATCCACTGTCAGAGAACCAGGGAGATTTGTTTCATGAGGCCTATTTGTGGGGGGAAAAAATAACCTGAGCATATGTTTCTTTGCCTGCCTTGGAGCTGATCAGAAGATATTTATTTAATAAGACTATTATTCTGTATTGTTTGCATGACATTAGCACAACATTAGTGCTCATTGAAACTGAAGGCCCATTTTAAGTGGCACTGTACCCAAGCACAGTGAGAGACAGTAGTTGCTATGCTTATCAGCTGAACAGACAAAATGTGGTATGCTCCCTTTCCAAATGGGGAATTGATACACATAAATGATGAAGTAATCTACCCCACAGATATTCAGTGTACAAACACAAGCATGACAGCCAGCTGCAATACTGAACCATGGTAAGAGGTTTAACAACACAGAAAACAATAGGTATTGTATACTGTAGGCTTATAAAATAGGACCGGGTGAAAAAAGGTTATTTTCTCCCCTGGGAATTGACAGATCTTTGTCAAACACATTTTGGCTGAAAACTGGAATATGTGCTTATTGTAATATCTTTTGTTTGGTAGTCGACATTCATTTTAAGGCAAAAGTGGACGCTTCACATGGAGAATCCGTCTTTGACCAAAACCAAGAAGAGCAATTTTCACTGAAAATTTGTTTTGATGAAGAATTTGCAGCCAGCTCTGATGCAAAGTACCTTATGGTAGGTGTTTCTTTTCTGTTTTCTCTTGCATCCAGCTCTGCAATTTTGCACTGCTTTGGCCCTTACTCGAATACCACCTTCTGCTACTAATATAATGCTGCCAGCTCCAGCAGCTCAAGCATAAATCTTCCTAAATTTGAGCATTCGAGTGTTGTAGGAGAGGAGGAAAAGGAGAGGAGAAGGGAGAGACTAGCTGGGGACAAGGGGAATTCAAATCCAAGTTTTAGAAGGCAGGTGTGCAGCTTTGGTTAACAAATTAAAAGGGAAATTAAGTTTTAGCTGTTGCAGCCGTGGAGAAAAGCTAGAAAATGTGAAGCCCACGGGTTCAAATAATGCTCAGCCACAGACAAAGATTCTAGATTTTCCACTTTGTTTGTAATGCTGGGGGCCAGGTGCACCCCAGCTTGCCATGGGCATTCAGAGCAGGAGCTTCTGCCAGCATCTCTGCCCTGGTACCTGCCCCGTGGAGGGCCAGGGCCCGGATGCCAGCAGCTGCTCCTGCTTGCCCATGGCGTCCACACACCTCCAAAGGCTGGCCCCACACACCAGCCCTGGGGAGGAGGAGGAGGAGGAGGAGGAGGAGGAGGAGGAGGAAGGATCAGCTGGCTGCAGCAGTGAAAAACCCGTCAGAAATAAGAAGAACCTTACAAGGACCATGTGCGGACTTCTGTTTGGATTAGCTCTGTTGCAGCAATGCTGGTTGCAAGCAGCACACCCAGCACTTTACATCACCACTTTTTTTTGGATGATTCAGGATACTTATGTCTATATGGTATAGAGATACTTGTACCCAAACACTGCATGCTGTCTTTGTGAACCCTAATGCTTTTCCTTAAATTTCATTGCAGAGGTAGTAGAAATAGTGTGGAGTTGTGTCTATCCACTATACCTATCTTACTCTGAAGCAATGCTTCTGTGAACAAACTCATGTGCCAACATGCCTAAAATAGTGGCAGATTGTTTTTTTATTTTTTTTCATTCATAAGCTTTTTCATTTTTTTGTGGTTCAACCCCCAGTTCTAGGTACCTGATGCTAGACCCCACCTACACTGCTGCTGAAGAACTTTTCCTCTGTCTAAAAACAGAATCATGTAATTCTCAGGAAGCAGTGAGCTACTACTATACACATGAAGATATGTAGACCAAATGCTTTATGATCAAAATTATCTTACAAATTCTAATATGCTAGAAGGATTTCAGAATCAAAGGTAATACCAGATGTTCTGTGACATAAACACCATAAAAACACATTCAGTTACTTTTCTCTTCTTTGTCTGTTATTTTGTTTGAGAAGTATACTGTGGACTAATGAAAAGGTTATGCCAAGCATTTAGGAGAAAATTCTCAACTTCAAATACTATATAAAAATGGAAACATAAACAGAGTTTTCAGAAGGATGTGTCTCCAGAGGGGAGACTGGGTGGCCCTAATGGTATGAAATGCCTCATTGCACAGGGTATCCTTCATATACAGTCATTTGGGGGGCAACACACATTGTTTGTAAATTAATTCCATAGCAGAAAATGGGTTGAAATGGTGAAAACCACAGAAATGTGGGGGAAAATGTTTGCAGATCTTCTCATATCTTTTGAAGTAAAATCAGTTGAAGAGTTACGGTAGCATGAAGATTTATTTGGGTGGAAAAGACCAGCATGTACGTATTCATGGAAGTACTTCACATCTCTGTCTCCATATTATTTGTTTGTTTGTTTTATGCTGGTTTTATTTTTCCAGTTTGCAGCAAGAGTTGTATAAAGACCATTCTCTTCTCTCTGGGCTTTTGGCTGAGTGGACAATATACCACTAGGATAAGCTGCTCTCTAATGTGAGAGATGAGCATGTGCTCTACTCACAATGAACATCGTACATATTTCCTGCATGACTGCTCCAAAGTGATTCTCAGGAAAGAGGAGAACTCTTTTTTATAAAGTTTGATGTTGTTGTTTACTGTGAAGAAATTTTATTTTGGAACAGACATCCTAGGTCATAAGTTATTCTTGATGTGAATGTACTCCTGAAAAGGCTGTAAGTAAAACCTCCTTGAATGATTTTCAAAACCTTCTGCATTCAGGTTTGGCATTTGATGCTAAAAAGACTATACATGGAACAAGAACACATGAGCAACCAGTACAGATATGCCTAACACTGGGTCCCACTGAACTGGCCCCATTGAAATGGCCACAAGAATATCTGTGTATCACTTATCACAGTGGGAGAGCTTGAAGCAATGTTATTAAGTGTTTATCAAAACATGATTCAGACCATCTGCATCATGTTGTCACCTATTCTCTATTTGTGATGAAAAAGGTATACCTAATACTGAAAGTCTCTTTTCTTCCTTCAATAATTTTAGGATGGCTAATATTTGTGTTTTGTCTGGCCTCAGAGAGCTGCCTTTTTGTACACTTTTTCTAATGGCCTATATGTTTCTTTAGTTCATATACACCAGGGGAAGATAAAAACAGCCTATACTTTCTCAGCTTATTTTCTTGTGGAGGTACTTTTAAGTACCCATAAGAAGCTTATTTTTGTCCTTACTGTTTTTTTCAAAATCTACCATACAAGACAACCTTAGATTTAGGAAAGAGTGTGTACACACATATACATATACACATACACATACACATACACATACATATACATACACATATACATATACACATACACCTATAGACCTATATATATATATATATATATATATACACACATACACAGACACACACACAATCCTGTATGAACCATGCTGATTAGAACTAAGTTTTAAATAGCTCTTCCACCAGGGAATCCCCCAACTCTACATTACTCTGTATTACAAATTTAGCAGATGAGTCAGGTTTCCCAGTAAACAGGAGCTGAAAGCAACAGCAGGAAGGAAAAGCAACAGCCACAATGAGACTTGTGACCAGACTGTCATTACCTTTTTTGTCTGTCAAGTAGGTATTAATAAAGTTACCTCAGTTAGTGAGTTATTACCTAAGGGACCAGGGGTAAGCCAGAGAGGCTACCACTGCTTTCTGTGTGAATAGGGGACTTTGAGCATTTTCTGAGCTGTTGATTCACTAAAATGCTCTAGCAGGGAGTTAAAGTTTCATGTGTTGTTTAATGAAAAAAAAAAAAAGCTGCCACTGGGTGGTAAATTATCTTTGGAATCCTCTTTCTGGGAAATCCTGACCCTTCCTTGGCTTTGAAATGCATCACATGTGGGCCTGACCCTTATGTACAGGTAAAAGGGTACCAGCTAGGACTGTTTGAGAAGCTGGGTTTTTGATTGCCCCCCTCCCCCCTCCAGTTTTCCTAGAAGAATAAAAGATAATCCTGAAGTTGATTCATGTTTTAAACCCATGACAACCCAAGAACTGAGGAAAATTGTATCATTAGGCTGACAGGAAAGAGGAACATGGGAACTCTAAGTATGGTGGCTGGCAAATATTTTTAAAAATGCTGGTGGAAGAACATCGGGGGAAAACAGCAGGGTGGAGTGAAGATCTTGTTCAGTGACACCTGAGGTAACAACTGTGTGTAACAGTTGTGATAATTTTGGATGGGAGGAAAAAATCAGAGAGAAGGGAATGGGGGGAGAAGGAGGAGAATCAGTAACCCTCTGCTATTTCAAGTGAGAGTTGGCACATAGGAGGGGGTACCTGTTCTTCAGTGCTCCTGAGTTATATCTCTAAAGTACATGTGCATTAGGTCTGCCAGTCTGTCCCTTACTGCCTGAAGACCTGACTGAGGGTTAGTAATCATTATGCAGTGTTTCAAAAGGTAAGAGTAAAGAATTCATACTAAAAGTGTAAACAAGAATATCTAGATTCCTTATAGAAGTGCAGAGAATTGCACTCATAAAAAACTAAATGGAAGGCTGCAGCCTTCAAAAGGCAAGGTATGGTTTGTGTGCAGAAACAACTTGTGCTTTGTTGAAGCTGACTTGTGAAGCAATTTAATGAAAATGAGGTGCTTATGTGTCTTCTGGTCAAGCAGTTGATCTGGTGTAGCTGCTGCCGCCAAGGAATGAACTGCGGCAAAGCCAGCACCAAACCACTCGCAAACTGCAGTGAGAGCCACTCCAAGCTAAGGAAATTGTTTTAAAACTCACCCTGGGTCAAGTGGTGCATGTGACATGAATAATGCCTGCCTGCTGCCTGCTCTGCCTGCCTGCAGAGCTCGACCCGGGGCGTGTGCTGGGCACTGCTGCCCTCGGTTTGGGCACTGGCGACAGCAGCAGGGAGTGACAGGCAGACCTCGCGGGGGCTGAGCTCAGAGCTTTGGCAGCAAAGTGAACAAGGCGCTCATTTTGAATAAATTGGCTGCAAATCCCACTTATTTTTGATCCTCGCTTTCTCTTAATATTTTGCGAGTCTGCTCAGGATCTGAGGTTTCAACAGAAAGTGGTGCTGTGGGGGAGGTTTCTTCATTTATCAGCCTGTTTTACAATCTTCTGCTTCAATTCCAAGGCAGACAGATTGATGGAATAACTATGGTATGGTGGTGCCACAGTTGTAGAAGTGTATGATCTGTTAGAGTTTGGTGTGGTTTTGTTTTCACACACTGGCTATTTTTTTGTTGAAGTAACTCTCTTTTTCCTAATACCTCCAGCCACAAAGTAGTTTCATCTCAGCAGATGTCTTAAGCACAGTTCAGCTGCATCAGCAGATATTCCGGCGATGGTATTGCTCCCCTGTGACTCTCAACAGGGATTTTATTTTATTTTTTTTTATTTAAGTGCTGGCAACATGGTTTATTTATAACAAGGAACATATTTCAAGAGCATTTTCTATATCCATATCTATTTCTTCAATCTTTATCTCAGTAAATAGAACTTAGCGTTCACATTTAGATTTTTCTTTTTCTCCTCCTCCCTGTACTTTCTGTTCTTCAAACAGCAGAGCAGCTAAGAAATGTTCAGTGAAAGTGCTGTTTGAGCAGTGTTATAGTCTAGAGCAGACTCAGCGGCACTACGCAAACATTTTCTTTACAGCATTAGTTCTTTCACCTACAAGATATATCAAGCTAAAAGTTCGTAACACTGCTTTTTTCCCTCATGTGTGTTTCAATCTTTCTGACATCTGGAAAAAGTGTTTTTTGACTTGGTCCTTCCTGCATTACTTCTGTTTAAACTCATTTAAAAAAAAGATACAGTGTTTTCCTAGGGTCTGGGTGATTAAGATCATTTCTCCTTTTGCCTGGCAGTGCTACAACTCTTTGGTAGAAGGAGCCCCAAAAGAACTACTCTGGGAATTGTCACGTTTTTTGATGTATGAGCTTCTTTTTCTTTTTAATTTTACCACAAGAAAAGAAGGAGCATTCTCCCATCTGCACGGATCTCCTCAGCCCTGCTGAAGGTCGAGACACAGAGCTGCTGAACCATTAAAATGAAAGGCCAAAATCCTGCAGCCCTCTCAGGCAAAGCTCCTGTCTCCTTTCATAGGTGCTCTGCTTGATGAAATATGGAAGGTCAAACACTTAACAGATGAATAAACCAGGTTTGTTGGGTCCCCCCTCCATGGACTGGGGCTGGGATAGGGGCCTTCCCCCAAAACAGGGACTAGTTTTGGGGGACCCAAAATACTAATGTAATGACAGGGGTGTGGTGACAGCTGTCACCTTTTTGTCTCCTGTTAAACAGGAGAACTTATTTTTCAAATTTTGTGATTCTCGCACTTGCAGACCCACTGGCTGGGTCCCTTCCCCATTTCCTCCAGGTACCACTCCTGAGCAGGAGCACAGAAAAGGCCAGCCAGTTCTCTGCTCCCAAAAAACTAACTAGTCTTCCCTGTAAACTCAAGTCCAGAAAAGCAATTTACATCATTGATTGGGGAGCTAAGGTAGGACCTTTATGCTGGAAGTTTCCCCTGGCATAGAATGACCATGGTGAAAGACTTCAGCTGCTCCACCTTAACCACAGGCAAAGGGGAAGATGATTAAGCTAAATGAAATTTGTCTGTGAGATAATTTGTCTTGGATGTGAGGTCCAGTGGGATCCCACCTGCTTAAAGCTGCTGAATGCGGCTCCGTATTTCCAACCCCCTTGGCTATGGGAAAGTGATAGCCCATAACGCTGAACTATTAGAGCCCTTAGCATGGGTTTGGCCTAGGTCAGCTCTCTCTTTCTGTTCCTGGCTGGTGGGTCCAGAATTAGCACAGGGGAGGAGAAACTCCATACGAACAGCTTGGTGATGGCCACCCATTTTTGGAGAGTAAGTGAAGTTAGCAGCACAGATGTGGGCTGTTCACAGCTTGCTACCTTCAGGAACAGGGATTAGGCCTCAGCATGTTTAATTTACTACTGTATTTACCAGTATAGACTTCAGTGCTCCTTACTATTTATGTTATGGGTGTAGAAAACCATGAAAGAAGAAGCTATGAATGCTCCAGAAATCTGCTTTAAGGTCTTCCTCACTATCCACTGTTTGAAGGGATACTCCCTTACTGTGCTCCTCTGAAGGTGGGACTGTTTTAAAATGCTAGCAAAAAGAATAAAGTTCTTCTCTTCCTACCTTCAGCACTAGATCCTGTCATGATTATTAAAATAATTTAAAGAACATTTTCCATTTCTTTTTTTCCAGCTGCCCTGCCTTGCCCTGACCCCAAATTAGTTAAATGAAACAGGGACCTTCCTGAATGTGCCTTCTCTTTCCATGCTATAATCCCAATCTCTGTTTTGTCTGGTTTAGAACATTGTTATAAGGATTAACTGTCCATCTCCATCTTTACTTTTAAGCCATCCCGTGGCGGACCTGCTTTGCACACCCTCAAATTCATAACAGTCTTGTATTTTCACAGAGGCACCACTGAGGATGATACAAATGAAAAGAAGAAAGAACTGTTCCTCCCTATTATTCATAATCACAAAATGTGGTCTGGACATTCAGCTGCACAAGTCTTCAGAGCAGAGCTGTTGGACCTGTTTTCATTCCTGACAGTGTTACTTGTGCCATGCAGAAATAATCAAAACTCTTTCCTTCATGCACAGTTATAAAATATCTGGGACACGCCTGTTTGTAAATAGTACTGACATGTGTAATAATTTGTTCACTCTTTTTAATCTCCTTGTGGTCACAGGGAAGGTTTGTTGGGGGAAAGGTGTGGTTACACAATGTCTTCACTGGTGATTTTGGTGATGGATGCATGGGCTGAGCTTGGGTTGTCAGCGTACACCTCCTGCCCTGGTGCTATCCTGACTCTTCTGGGAAGGATCTTGTAGCCTTAGAGCCTTTCCAGCCTGACGTGGTAACTTCAGGAACAGATGACTAGTGAGGAACCCGGGAGCTGCCTGCATTGCAGGTAGAGGTGGCACTGTAAACTCGGGCCAAAGGGTTTACGCTGGGATTTCTGCAGCCTGGCAGGGTGAGTGTGGCTCCAGGCGGGTGATGGGGGCTCCTGGCTGCCTCAGCTGCAGACCTTCAGGTCACTCGGTGCCATAGGGGAGTTGGACCCATTTGGGATGTCAAGATCATGGTGTTTACTTCACCAGATTGAAGGCGGGAGAGGCTCAGCAATGGTGACAGCTGAGCTGGAGGTGGCAGCAGACCCTTATCATGGAAAAGGAGGTGCATGGTTTCAAACTGGGTTTTTTTTTAGATTTTCTGGTTCCAAAGTGACCAAGGTGCCTTTTCTGAATGAAGGCACTGTTGTTTCAGATCGCTTTCCTGCCATCTTGATTATATAGGCCTGACATCCAAAACCATGTTCATGCCAACCTAGGAACACAAAGCTTCCCCTGATCCTATGAAACTCTCTCTGGAGTCTCAGTTTCCATCTCAGCCTCCTCCCCCTTTGGCACTCTGTGCTTTGTAGTATCTGCAGCCTATTGAGCTTTGGGGCAGATCAACATCTCTGCCTTGTCATATGAGTCCATTAGAGAAACAATCCACTTTTCTTGCTCTTCTGAAAACAGGGAGCCAGACTTGTGTTGTTAATATTTCACCAAGTACTGGTACAATTGCCACCTACTTTTGTGCCTCAAACATGCAGTTTATACCTAAATTGAGATGACTGTGTCATTTTGCATGTTGAAAATGGCATGTCCCATGTCTAAACTCGATCAGGAATTTCTCCAACTTTTAAAATTACTTTCCCTCTTAATGTGTTCATATGTGTACGTAGTGAGAGAGGGGAATTTTAACACAGCAGCATGTTGCACCAGAGTAAAAGAGAATTTCAGCAGGTTGTATAATGCTGTATTTTCATCCTTTCCCCCTAGCATCCTTGCAAAGATGTGGAATTCATTAAAAAAATATATTTAGCAACAAAATCCAGACTAATTAAACATGGCTCAGCAGTGTCTGTCTAGGATCACAACTAAAGCTGCTTTTTAGTTTAACTAAGAAGGTTTTAAAGCACAATACCTATTTGCAGAAAAAGAAATAAAAAGTTGCAAAGAAAAAATACTGACATGATTTAAAAAAAAATCCCTAATTCACAATGCTGAACTTTTATTTTTTTGTTCTGCTGACAAAACAAGGTTCTGAAAGTCATGTGGATAAAGTTACTTTATTTGAAGACCTTTTAGCAAAAAAACCTCATATACTGCTCTCAGTGCAGCCTAATAACTTAGCTTCTTAGGAAACCAGCTCTCCTAGAGAGTATCCACACCCTGGTGTCATCTGTTCAGTTGCTTCCAGAAAGCTAAAAGTGAGCCAGAGTGAAGGCTGAGTGCTGGTGCCCTGCCTCAGGCAACTGGTGAGGTTTGCCGATAAGTGGCGGTGCCCTGGAAGAGGATATTACAGGTGAGTGCAAGAAAACAAGATGATGACAGATCTATTATAAGATTACTGCCACCTTTTGTAAGTTTTAGGTGAATTAAATCTGTGATTCACCAGACTCGTTCCCTCATCAGATTCCTTATCTGGCCATCTCCATTTTGGTCCCAGAGAGCCTCTGGATGCTGACAGAACTCACAGAATTTGGGCTGCATCATGTTCCCACCTTTCAGAGAAGTATTTTTCATGGTCACCTGAAGGGTTTGGTTGCAGGACTCATGCTCCCCTCACAGAGAACGTGAGACAGGAGCATGCTCACCATCACCAGTCCTTTCCTCAGTTATAAAAGCCCCAAGAGGAAAATTTCAGTGCCTTTTCCTATCAGGTTGTGAGTTAGGTGCTATGACTAAAGGGTAGGAAAGCTGGGTGCACCACCCTCATCAGCCTGAGGGCATTCAAACCCACAGTCATCACTGAACTGGGGAGTACCTTGAGTTGTAGCCATGAAAATAAGGTTGTGTGGGAGGGTCTTCCAACCTTTCCTGCTGAAATGGTGTTATGGTGTTGCTTATAACGTGGGATTTGTATGGCTTGTATGAAAACCAAGATGGGAGATGATTCGGGCTGCTCAGGGCCAGGGTGTTCATCTGGTGCTGTGCACCCCAGGGCTGGTCTTCTGCTTCCCAAGTGAATGCACAGCCATTAGGATACTCTTAGAAAATTACTTTCCCTATTAAATACTGAGATTATTAAAAGAGTGATACTGAGATTATTAAAAGAGTGATCCTAGGCTTGCTTTTCTAGGTGACTTTGACAGATCCCACGGAGCCCACTGCAAGTGCTGAATAGCTGGAGGCACCTTCTGCATTTGGTGCAGAAACCCCAAAATTACGAGGGAGTCCAGACATATTGTTGTGGCCCATGGTTCCTATTGATCACAGTGAAATGCAAGGTTTAGGGTTTTCAGGGGTATTTTTAGATTATTTTTCTGAAGCCACAACTCTGCCCTAGCTAAACTAATCTGTGTCTTGGGTTCTGTTCTGGTGACCACGATCCCTGCAGACCCACCTTTGACTCAACGTGGCCGTCGATGTGTGCCTTTGAGCAGCTGTGGCAATGCTACTGCTGAGGGCCGTGTGCCATGCCATCCACTTTCCTCAGCCAGACAAGAGCCCAGCACTGTCACTGCCTGGTAACTAATGCATACAGTCTTGACTTTGCACTATGCAGCACAATATATTTGGCTCCACGGTTTGAAAAGGGTCTGCCCTTTGTCTCTCTTTATCAGTATTATCTGACATTGAGTTATGAGCTGCTAATGACCCAGAGATAATGAAAGTCATGTCTCAGAAAGCTCACAGTTTGAAACACTGATGCAAGAAGACAGGAGAACCACTCAAGAAATCCAGTGGGAAGAATAATCTGTGCCTTTGAGCATAATACATATTTTAATTACTGTTTGTTTGGCACTCTGGTAGGGAATATGGAAGAAAAAAAGCTTTTAGAAGAGTTTTCAATGAGTTGACTGGAGTGGTTTCATTTTCTTAGCTGAATTCCCCTTTTTCCCTTCGTTTTTCTTCTCAGAGTACTGGCACTTTGATAAGTGTTGATGGAAAACACTGTCTTTTATGCTTAATGTGGGTGTGAGCAGAGGGGAGAGTATACTCTCAGTTCTACATGCAAGTGCCAGAAATGCCTGTGGTTCCCACACTCGAAGGAGCACAGCAACTGCTCCTCCCCGGCGGCCCAGCAGTGTCAGAAGGTGCAAAGCAAAGGAAAGGTGGGCTGAAGCCCAAGCCTCTGTCTCTTCCCTAATTCTGACTAATTTGGAAAGCCAAGCAAGGTCACGTAAATGAGGAGCTTAGTGCCCTGGCACTGCCTTCTGAAGACATTTCTCTGAGGTGTCTTTACAGTAGTTTTGCAGACTTTGCTTAGGCCGGTCTCCTGTTGGAGCTTGTTGGGCACTTTTTCTCCGCAGTTGTAATGATTTCTGTCTAAATTATTCAAGATTTACACTGGTATGATCTGGATGAGAATCTGGTGCAAGTATCCTGCAGATATGCCAAGAAAGGAGGCAGTTGTATGTGAACGCGTTCATTACGCATATTACCCCAGAGAGGCCAGCCACTGTCTCTGCTTGCCACTTCAAAGGAGTAGAGTGGGTCTGCTAAGAGAAAAGCAAAATCCACAAGTTGCCTCAAGGGAGAATAATTGAGATTTCGTTGATTTGTACAGACAGCAATGGAGACAGAAATCTCACACTTGATTTTACGTTTATATGGCACCCTTTTCTCAAGTACGCTTTTGTATCCGAGTCTGAAATCTTCAGCTAAAACACTGCAGCCCAGCAATGAGGCTCCATGATCGTCACAATATGCCTTCGCTTTTGTTTTTATAAGTCAAGAATATGCAGCTGATGAAAGACTGTCACAGATTCCCTGCAGAGCACTCCCAGTCTGAATCTCTCTCTCATGCCACCAGAATGAATCAGTCTGCAGACAGCAGTTTTTAGCAAAGATGCTTTATTACCAGGGCTGTAGCACCAACTAGAATGAGGGAACTCATTACTTTTAGAAAATTATTCTGATGTTTGAAGTTCTTTTACAGCCCCAAACTGGAGAAATTGCAAAGCTCCACATTTCTTTTTTAATGAGAATGAATGCACTAGATCTCTTTAATTAGACAGAGGTGGAAATGTATTAATTACCAGAGGACAGTTCTCCATCTTCAAGTAATGGTACAGATGGACTGACCTGAGCTCCCAGAGGTAATAAAGCATCCTGGCATGTTGACTAACAGCTTTAGCTCCTGCTGGGATGAAAAGAATTGGTGGGTATTTCCAAACCTTCATGATCATGAGGTACCATGAACAGGAAAAAATACTGTACACCTTTGGAATGCTTATGTTCTAACTATGCACAGTGTTTCTATAGAATCTTACTGATTTACACATGAAAAATAATTGCCTGTTCCATTTTCCTCTCTGCTTCCACAGCATCCTCCTTTTAGCAGCAGCTGTCTAAAGGATGGAGGCAGTAGACTAATTTAGAACATTGTTACTTCCATTTTGAGAGGTTTAACTTTTAAGTGTTATTTGCTGACTCCAGGACTTTGTGAGAAGCATGGTTGCTAAAAATCGTGCTGAAACTGAAGTAGAGGAAGGTGATAACCAGAGCAGACTGATTTTTAAGTGGGATTGTGAATTAACATATTCAGCTGGTGTGCCTTTCTGCTGTAGTCTTTATCAGCTGTTGTCATTCACTCATCTGTTACAAATGCCTAAATAAATTAAATGGAGGAAAACACTGGACATGAAAAATATTGTCTAGAATTCAAAGTAGCTGGGAATAGTTGCAGTGGCTATGGCTTGAATGCAGAACAACATCAGGACTTGCAAAAGAATAGAAACTTTATTGTTAATGGAAGATTGTGCATCTGTAAGTTGGATACATTTTTTTTTCCCTTTAAACACTGCAAGAAGCTTCAAAAAGACCCTAGGTAATTCTTAGCCCTGAAAATTTTTATTTTTAGATTTGACATGTGAAGAGCACCTTGGCCAAGGTGATTTAGTCAGTGAAGGGGAGTAATACTAAACTACCTCTGCAACTCCCAGATTTTCTCTATCAGCTTGAACTGTGCATTACTTTGCTGTTTTGACCAGTTATATGAAAATTTCACAACAAGAAGTATTTTAAATTGTGTGAGCAAATCTCTACTTTCTACTAAAGTGACATCTTTTTATGTGCTTGTGTGATATCAGCGGTAGTACAGTAAGGAGACTATGTATATATTCACACTGTGGATGGGTATGTCAGTTCTTTTCTTCACTGTTAATGTTTCAATTCACAAGCTGATTTCATCAAGCTCTAACAGAGGGTTAAGTCTCCAATACACAGTTTCTGCAAAAGGTCTGTGAGGTGTACGGTGAAAGAGCATAAGGATCCACAGTTATCTGACCTCCACTATGTCTCATCTTCTCCTTCCAAAAGAGAAGTGTGGCAGAATTTGTCACAGGCCAGCTGCACCACTGTTGTGGGCTGTGTTGTGGAGAAGTGTTTGACTCCTGACTGACCAGTTGAGCAACCAACGTGGGCTGTCCTGACAGTCAAACTGCTCGTGTAGCCCTGTCCCCTACAAAGGTCTTGGTGTCTCTTGGCCCACTAGCAAGCTAGATAATGTTGGTAAAAGATATAATTCAGAGTAGAAAGAATAGAAAGGGCATATGGATGTTGTGGTAGGGGATTGAGGAGTCCTGCAGGGAGGAGAAATGAGGGAGCTGATGTTATTGTGGTGAGGCTGTAGGTAATACAAGGATGGTTTCATTGTTGTCATTTGTTTGAAGGTTCAGTCAACCATGAAGCATAAATCCTGTGGAAATCATAATTAATTAGTGATGAAACTCTTAGAATTACTTGTTGATAGTGTGTTGCATTCTTCTGCTTAATTCCCTTTGCCACATTGGGAAAGTGCTCTTCTTTTCAGACCAAGTTATATGAAAGGTCTTATTTTTGACCCAAAAATGTTTACTTAATGGTTTTAAATGATGGATTGCTCTGTATCTTAACTTAATGACAGTGGCACTTGAAAAATGTGGTGGTGATGTATGAATGAGAAAAACAAGGCTTAGAACCTGGTCTTGTGCCAGATTTGTGTTAGTCAGGCTCTGGTGTATTCTGTTTTGTTGTGTATAAGTGCATAGGATCCGTCAACACTGCACTCAGGGCACCTGACTTTTGCAGTCATATTGAACAGTTCATTTGCCTGTGATCTAATAGCAAGAAAAATCAGCAGTGATTTGATTTAAATTGACAGAGATAGTGCAATATATTTAATGTGGTGATGTCAGAATCAGGTTCATAGGATTTGATTTGACCAGTGTGTTCATACAATAACTGGAAAAAGGGCTAATTGTAAAACAATGGGCTCTTTGCTTTTCTTTCTTTTACTTGTAGTTTTTATGTCTGGATCTGAAGAGTTGTAGCCTTGTGGGAAGCACTGTAGACTTCAGGCCTCCATTTATCCCCAGGGCAGGAACAATGCTGGTAGCCGATATGTGAGCTCCTCTAGAGCTCTGAAAACGATCTCCCCATGGTCTCAGAAGGTCACCGTCTCATGGGTTAGGAGGCAAATTCAGTGTCACCTGGCTTTCTGAGCTGGCTTTAATACTTACAACCAGTGGTTGTGTTGAAAGAGTGGATATGCCCTTTTTTTACCCTGCACTTACTTTCTGAAACATGTCAGGTAAGGAAACACTTCCTGGCAGGAGCCCAACCATCCTAACCACCCCCTTCAGGCTTTAAATCTGGTGGTTCTTCCAGTTATAAAACTGTGCAGTTCTGGGCTTTGCGGGTTGCAGCTCTGATATTTGTGATAAGGATCACCCATTGTGCTTCACCACTCACTCCGTTGTCATGTTACAACCAATACTTTTAACTTCAAGAAAATTATCTGCCCTGTTTGAAAAAACCAACCAACCAACCAACCAACCAACCAACCAACCAACCAACCAACCAACCCATTTTGACAAAGGCTGATAACTCAGTTGTTTAAAGCCAATTTTGAGGTGATAGGAAGGGGGAAAGGTGAGAAACTTTCTAAAAGGGAAAGTGAGGGAGAAAGAATTAAAACTAATAGCGGGGTGTCCTGTCTCTTTTAGATAGGCACATATGCCATTAAGTTGAGAGAAGGTTTTGACAACAAAAGCTAGCGCTGTGCTTTCTTCCATCTTCTGGCTGTAAACAGGTAACACTCACTTTCTCTTGTGGTGTGGAGTGCCCAGCAGCCTCTAGAAAGGGTTGCTTTGTGTTGTCATTTGCCTGAGAGCTGTTCTCCTGCCCTGACAAAAATAATGTTTGTGCAGTGCTCTGGTTTATAAACAAAATGTTCTATTTCATGTATAAAATGTGAAATGACTTACCATGAGAGTTTGATTAAAGTAGTTGAAAAGACCAAGAATTGCGTGCATGGAATTAATTTTTCTTTGATATCAAAGACCCTTTGGCTTGGTTTTTTTGTCAGATTGGAGAACAACTGTGCAGATAAATGACTTCAGTGTCTGCCTTAAACAGCACGTGTGATGTGAGAAGTGCTCAGAGGATTTTAGTCTGGAGATTTTTTTTTCTTCATGCCAAGTTGATGCGAGAACACTGCAAAATAGTTTATAGAGCATTTGGGCTGATATAGAGCCAGGTGGGATGCTTGTCCAAAGGCCCGAATGTTTACAGCCATCCCAAAAAACACATCTGTAGGTCACTAAAACGCATCCTGTCTTGCCATACAGCTGTTGGATGCTGGTCCGTACTGAGACTTTGCACGTGTGAGTAGTGATGACAGCGTTAGCATTAGGCACCTTATAAGAATGCAACACTGCCTAGAACGTGTGCTCGCCAGCGCTCCCCACGGCGTGCCACTTGCCACGTATTTCCCACACCGAGTTTGCATTAGCTCGAGAAGGGATAACCACAGGGGTGCTTGGGGCTGGAAGAAATGAGCTCTGCCCTAGGGTATTGCCATGAACTTTAGGCAGTCAATAATGGGCACTGCCTGGTCAGTTTGACATAGTGAGTATTACCAAGAGGAACTAGCAGACGAGCTTAATATTTTCTAATCAGTTTATTAAGATTCCTTGGACAAAACCCATTTAAAATCAAGGGTTTTTTCAGAATTGCAATTTCAAATATGGTTTATTGTCTGAGAGCTGTCACAAAGTAGCTATAATTAAAATGTGTAACTGTAGCCTGCACAGTTTTTAAGAATAGCAAAGTAAATTATACCCTTGTTTCTATATGGATTATACCTAATTGTTGAGTTTAAGGTACGTGACTGGGAATAAAATGTGCCTTTTAGCTTTCTTTTAAGACAGTAAAAAACTGGATTGTAATTCATTTCATTCTTCTACTATGCTCATCTCTGTAGCACTTGAGTGTCTTTTGCTATTACTATCAAAGTAATCTCTGTTGCATGTTTGCTATTTCAGTTTCTTAGGGAGAAAAACAAGCATGAGGAAAAGTTTTGAGTTTCAACTCTATGAAATGTGAGAGTGATTTTACAGATGCACGTGCACACAACCAAACTGATATATTTATATCTAAGTTATTTTACTTAATGCCCACAACATGTCATTGGAAGTAGATATGTGTGGTTCAGTTCAACCAACTGATACTCTGAAAATTTGTTTCAGGTTCTCTTATACTTCAAACTTAGTCATCTTACATGGGAGTGTAGCCAAGAGGTCTCATTGCTACATGATGTACTATGAAATCAACACACCGTACAGACTAAACTAAAACTGGTGTTAGATAAACAGATCCAAGCATGGAGTAAGCCTGGATGACCTGAATGGATGTGTCATATATTGCTATGAGTTATTGATGACCTTTCATAATTCACGAGTGGCTCAGGTTCCCTCCACCACTTCTGAGCTATGAGATCATTAATAATGTGTGCAAATAAATAACATATCTTGAGTCAGCTCATTGTATTTCCTATTGCTCTCCCTTTTCCTCCATGTATGGTATGTATGCATATCGTATTTATTTCAGAAACAGTGAAATTCCCACCAGCAGCTGTTGGGAAGAAAGTTATATAGAATAGTTATATCGTTGGAGAGCTATATTTCATAGCTGTGGGGTTATAGTCATAAAATATAGCCATTTAATGTGTTAAGAAAAACTTCTTCAATTATTTAAACCAATAGGGCGATTGTATTTAAATTAACTAAACTTTACAGTTCAGTGGCATCCACTGGGTCAAATTCTACCCTGACTTGCAAACTGAACTCATTCAAAATCATAAATGGTGTCATCAGTCTCTACAAAACTGACTCTGCAAATGCTCTGGATATGGTGGAATCACATCAGGGATGAATTGGTCTAGCAATTAAGGTCTTTTGACCCTAAATGTGCTGTAGTCTCAGTTAGGGTTTGCCAAGTCTTCTTTCTTTTAACTTGGAGTAATGCAACACTCTCGCCGCCAAAAGTGAAAATGATCCCAAGCCCATTGAAGTAAAATCTTTCCATTGAGTTCAGTAGGCTTTGGATCAGCTCCTAAGAGCAACTGCCATCTTGGAGAAAACCTATGTGAAAATTTTCCTCGATTTCATTATTAATGATCTACATCTTGAGACTACTTCATTTCTATATTTTTCCAATACAGTATTTAAATGCTGGTTTTCATTCCTCATTGTTCATGCATCTTTTGTGGTCAGTTCTCATCAGAGGCTTTCTTACTGAGCTAACAAGAAAAATATTGCAGTTTGTAATCTCTTCTTTCATCTTTGTGTTTATTATGTTTTGAGAATACATGCAGTTCCATGGGTCAGTCATGACTGTGAAACAAGTTTTGTCATATTGCTCAAGGTTCCTGCTCGAAGCCACGTAGCCCCTTGTTTCATTTTCTGATAGGCACCGCCTGGAGAATGCCATAGTAATTGAACCAATAGCATATGTCCAAGGGGGAAGGAAGCTGAAGGCTATAAATCTTTGTTTTGATGCATGTATGGCTGTGTCCTGGTAGTTCATTGATTGGTTATTTAAGGCTATTTCAGCACATGGGCAGTAATCCAATGTGTCAGTAGACAATTATAGCAGTGTTGTTAATGAGACTGGTGCCAATTTAGGAAACCCCTGCATTAACCTTATGTTTGTGTCCGTGAAGTTAGGTTTTCAAACAGCAGAACCCTTAAATTACAGTATAAGTGCATATAATCTTATTTTGGCTATGTTTTTTCTGATATTAATTGCAGTGAGATTGTGCAGTTAATCCCTTAAAGAAAAACTACCAGCATGGTAAAAATATATAACTAAGTGAATATTCATTCTGACACCTTTAGCCATGCTGTATGGTTAGAGAGTCATAGAATGGTTTGGGTTGGAAGGGACACTAAAAATCACCTAGTTTCAATGCCACTGCCAGGGGCATGGACACCTTCCACTAGATCAGGTTCTCAAAGCCCCATCCAGTCTGGCCTATGGTCCTTCATTCTAGGTCTGAACAGGAAAGTGTTGCTCCCTCCAATGAACATCTTATTGGGGTGCTTTTTGGTGAAAAGCCATTTTCATAGTTCAAAGCATTCATGGTGAGGAAGCCCAGAAGTAGAGAGTTGCTGCTGGTTTGTGTACAGCCCAACCTATTTAGCACAACCCACAGTGCTTTGCTGTAACCTGTATGGGATTACTTAATTTACTTCAAGATGGCTATCCAGTGGAAACCCCTGGAGGAAGTGTTTGGATGATAAGGAAGAGAGAGAGGTGAAAAAAAAAAAAAGGTGAATTCCAGTTAAGAGAGCATGGAGGGTCTGGATGATGGCCCCCTCTCTGGAATGAAGCAATGCTGGCATTTGTAGCAACTATCCAAAATTATAGCTGAGGTAATTGAGATTATATCTGTGCACTCACTAAAGATTCACTTTCCACATCTCCCAAAGTGATCAGAAAACCTGATACTTCCCAAAACTGCTACTGAAGTCACTGCTGCTGTTAGATTACACTGCCTACATTCTTCAAATTGCAGTGCCCTCACTTTGAATATGAGTTTTTGGGGGCTTCCCAAAATATGAGTCATTTCTTCACAGACAGTTTTTCAAAGGTTGTTGCCTCTGTGTTAGCAGAAGCCTGTCTTTCTGCTAAATAAGCCAAATATTCAGTTAACTGTACTAACTATGCTGAGTAAATCACCCTTTGGCCCCTGAATGCAGCAACCTTTCCACTCTAGCCGTGAAGTAATTGATGGTGTAGCACAGGAAAGCTTGCATTCTTGCTGTTTGGCAAAATCATTAAAAAATATGTTATTTCTTAATGGACTTAGGAGAGATGAGTAATTTAAATCTGGTAAACATATGAGAGCAGCAGTCACCTTTTCCTTGGATAGTAGAGGAAAACATTGCTTCAAAAACTCATCTAAATATCCTCCTACATGAACTGAAAAATTGTTTCTAATCCATCTAAGAAACTGTAACAAATATTTTTGTTCAAGCTGACGAGTTTCAGTAGGACCCAGAGTGGTCCTGGTCAAACTTCCACCAACAGAAATCAGCACAGAGTTTTTCCATTGACGCTAATGGGGTTTGTTGCCTTGTTCAGTGATGATTTGAGAATAATGGGGAAGCTGGCAAACAAAAGCTTCTCTGATTCATTACGACAAGGACAGACTTACTCATTGTAGGAGTGCACAGATTAGTTTCTGAAAATTTGATGAAAACCCAAAAAAATTGTCCATGGCCTCTTTGATGTGAGCAGAGAAAATCACCTATAGTGTGGGATTCAATCCTGGACTCCTCAGAACAAGAGAGATATGGACATCCTGGAGACACTCCAAAAAAGTGCCACAAAAATGTGTTAGAGACCAGAGCATCTTTCCTGTGAGAAGAGGCTGGGAGAGTTGTGACTATGAGGAGAAGGGAAGAGAAGAGAAGAGAAGAGAAGAGAAGAGAAGAGAAGAGAAGAGAAGAGAAGAGAGAAGAGAAGAGAAGAGAAGAGAAGAGAAGAGAAGAGAAGAGAAGAGAAGAGAAGAGAAGAGAAGAGAAGAGAAGAGAAGAGAAGAGAAGAGAAGAGAAGAGAAGGGAAAGCTCAGAGGAGACCTCATCAGTGTGTATAAATACTTGAAGGGTAAAGAGGACACAGCCAGGCTTTTTCCAGTGGTGCCTAGAGACAGCACCAGAGGCTATGGGCCCAAACTAAACCACAGGAGGCTCTCTCTGAACATCAGAAAGCAGGTTTGTTTACTGTGAGGGTGACCAATCACTGGCACAAGTCGTGCAGGGAGGTTGTGGATTGTCCCTCCTTGGAGGCAGTAAAAAGCTGACTGGAAATGGTCCTGGGCAGCCTGCTGAAGGTGGTCCTTCTTTGCCAGGTGGGTCGTGCCAGATGAGCTCCAAAGGTCTCTTCCAACCTCAACTCTTTTGTGATTCTGCAACGAGTAGAAGAGATTTAAGATTGTAGCTGAGAAGAGCACATGCAGCCTCAACTAGAGATTGTTCCATTGGTTGTGACTTCAAATCACAATGGGACAGGCAATAAAATATACAGCAGGGGTGAAGGGCAAGGAAATCTAGCCAAGACTACTCAGAAACTGTTATATTCAGTAAGTTTTTATTGCTATTGGAGCGGAAAAAGTGTAAACTGGGGGAACTTGTGTGTGTCCTGTGAATTAGTCATTGAGGTTAAAGAAAATGAAAGCTTTACCTCCCTTTTGGTTTTTTTTCCTGAGAAGAAATGGTCCTCTTCTACATCAACAAGATAAATAAAATCCTCATCCTTAATCTTGCATCCTTTTAAAGAATGCAAGATTAAAAACCTAGGAAAAAATCCACTGTGAATTGTGAATGAGACTAAGGCAATGAATACCTTATAAAGTGCTTCTCTAAAAAAATTAAAATGTTGCTAATTTTGCAGAATTCCATCATATGGTTACTTTAAGGTTAAGACTAAAAGGTTAAGAAATATGAACTAGGTCTTAGCAAGCTAAAGGACTTATCAGACCATGGGCAATTGCTTTTTGAAAATCTGAAAACACTGAGAAATTATGGGAACGAGAACAGTAGGACACTAGCAACCCTCAAAAAGAGAGTATTTTTAGTAATTACCACTTTTAAAAGTACTTTAATCCAAAACTCAACATCTGATAAAGAAAATGATCTTTGAGCATCTAGAAGACAATGAAATTATGATCAATAACGTGCACTGTTTTGTCAAGACTAAATGTAGCCAGACAAACCACTTTTATAGCCTAGACTAATTAGTGGATGAAGAAAATGAGGTAAATGTTATACTGAAGGTCAGAGTCTCAGCTGGAGAAAGGAAACATAACCATATTGACTTCATCATACTTATTAAAGCAAGCTGAAAAACAGCATTTATACTTTAGAACTGCGTTTCTCTAAGTCTAGTAAAGTTTTACCTGAAAAATTAAATCAAAATTTTTAAAGACATTTCGCATAACATGAGATCTGGGTAAATATCCACAAAAGTGAACAATTTGGAATGCCTTTAGGTGTTGCAAAGATTGTTTCTAAAATGTATCTTATTTACTGGAGTTGTTAATAATACAGGGAAGGTCTAAATTTTATTAATGTAACCTGGAATGGGCTGTAAACATTTGGGGAAAAAAAAGAATGAAAAATACACACTGAGCTAGGGAGAAAAGCTGGGTGATAATACAAATACAATATTTTTAAGGAAAGAAGTTAAAAAATGCTGATATTCAGAATGAAGAAGAAACATGACAGCAGTAGTGCCATTTTTATTGCACAGAGATCTAAGCCCAGATTTGTTGTGTGCATATTTTCTCATAAATTCTGTGTCTTCTATGTGTATGTTTTCATTTGAATTAAATAAGCTCAGTGGAAAGGATTTCCATTCCTTTCCTTACATAATTATCTACTTAAAGAATTACTTGGTGTTGACATTACATAGTTACTGACATATTTGTTAATATTCATAAGAAAAAGTGTTTTAGTATGTAGAATAATAAAGAAAAATCTTTTACTACAAGAGAAGGGGTAAGATTTAGATGTGGACAATCAAAGAGAAAATGAAAGAGCAGGGACACAATATTGGCCAGCCTGATAAGCAATGATTTTCGTGGAAGTGTTGCCGATCTGATCCTTATTAACTCTGTCTTGAGGATGTGCCTCTGCTCTCAGATCAATGTTGGTCAGTGTTTACTCCCAAGACGAGATTTTCCAACCACGTGCTGCATGAGCACTCAGTCCTACATTGGACATTACTTCAGCCCAAGGTCTGGAGCTCCGTAGAGAAAAGTGCAGCCATCACATCATGTTGGTACGATGCAATCATACAGACAGGATCAGGATAATTTAGAGTTATATTGGGTCTTAACAGCACTTTGTGTAAGCCCACAAAATAACACAGGTGGAAGAGGTGCAGACTGTGCCACCTCTGATACTTCAGAGCACTCTTGGTTTCTCAGGTAGGTAGGATGTTAGATTCCCAGGTGCTCCCATAAAACCAATGCTTTTTGATACAAAGTAAGTTACTTTTTTGGCAGCACCGATAGGAACATCAGAAGGAGGAATTGCTGTCGTGCTGCAGGCATAGCTAAACATAAACAAAGAAGAAAGGGTCAGCTTCATCTGCCTGGATGTTTGTGAGAAAATAATCAGAAATATTTGCTGCTGGAAACTCATGTGTCCAGACTTGCGTAAAGGTTATGTGCAGTATTACTGTTCACGTGCTACAGTTTGTAGTGAGAATGCGAGGCAATTATGAAAGTGAAATTTGCTTTTTCTGCAATGTGTGCAACATTTATTTAAAGTGAATTGTTCCAGGGAACATATTCGCCAAGAAACTCTTTCAGGAGATAATTTAAGGAAAATGAGCACCAAAGAATGGAAATTATGGGATTGAATTCGCTTAATTCAAATGGAAAATGTCTTCATGGTTTTTACCCAGCAGGTAATGCATATGTTTATTGCATTATAGAAATTACAGAGCTAGTTAAATTATTTCACTATTTTTGACATTCTGAAGATCTTTCCACTCCTTGTGATCTGAAATTGATACTTTTTCTGTTTATTTTTACAATGTATTTCCAGAGGGTTTTGCCAGCATTTTTATGATATAATTTTAGAAAATTCATGTTTACTAATAATCTATTTTCTTCCTGAAAGTAGGAGAAGTAAGAAAAGCAACAATGTTCAAATACATTTAAAAAATATTGACATACGCATTTGCCAAAATTTTAATAGGAAGTGCTGATACTGCCTGAAACATTCCCCTTGTAAAAGTACAGACCATTTTTTCAACAACATAATGGCACAGGATTTGCTGAGAGCTATCATAAATCACAGAATTGTGGAAAAATTCAGGCTGGAGGGGATCTCTGGAGGTCTTGTAGTCCAGCCTTCAGCTGAAAGTAGGGCTAGCTTTGAAGTTGGATCAGGTTGCTCAGTCTTGTCCAGTTGCATTTTGAGTACCTCTGGGGATGGAGAAGTCACGGTTTCTGTGGGCATCTTGTGCCAGTGCTCAACCGCCATCATTGTAAAAATTTTTCCTTACTTTTGATCAGGGCCCAAATCAGGACACACTATTCCAGATGTATCTTCACATGTCCTGAGAAGAGAGGTATAACTGCTTTCCTCCTACACTTCTGCTAACACAGCTCAATATGTGCTTAGCCCTCATTCCCACAGTCGGGATCAGCAGGATCTATATCCATGGAGCAGCTCCCCAGCTGGCTGACCCCAGTCTGTGCCGAACATGGCAGGTAGATCCTGCCCAGGTCAGGACTTCGCATTCATCTTTGTAGCATTTAAGAAGCTCCTTCTGACCCATTTCTCTGGTTCCTCTGAGTCCCCCAGTTTGGTGCCACCAAGAGACTCACTGAGGTCTCATTACCTTCCCCCGTCCAGGTCATTGATGAGTTCACCATTTGTTAATTCATCCTGGCTGTTCACAGTTGCTGTCTTTCCCTTCATGTGCAGTGAAAAGACGTGCATAAAAACTTGCTTTTAATTGGATCCTCTTTGTCGCTTGTTTTAAAAAAATACTTTTTTCTCTTACTGCAGTCCCAAAGAGGCAGTCCTCCACAAGGACATCTCTTCTCCATGGAGACATTTGGGCAGAGGAGTCACACATTGTGTAAATAATCAAGTCTGTCCTTTCCAACCTAAAAATATTCTGTTTCCTTGGGGGGGAACAGAGACTTCATGGGGCACAGCTCTTCAATGTCCCCAGACATGTCAGTGTCGTCTATTAATCAAGTCTTTCCTTTTCCTGACCCAGGCTTCTGTGTTTGCGTGCAAACATATGCTCAGGTGTAGGCACAGGCTGAGTTTTGGAGTTGTTTATGAGAGCCTAAACACGTCTGGCACCTTTGCACAGGACAAAGACCTTGTTCACTGAAGCAGACTGTGTAGGGGAAGGACCAAACATTCCTGCAAGGTCTGCTGATCCATGCCCCAAGCACGACTATTCCTCAGCACTTCAAGTAAGCCTCGAGTCTAGGGTCACATTTGAAGAAATACCCGGTGAGAAAGACAGAAATTATGAGGGTGATGGGCCCCCACCCACTGTGAGGGGGATGGGGTGGGGTGGGACGGGCATTTTCTCATTCCTCTACAGTCCAGGGGGACGTGATGGGCTTGCTGTGTTGTGTGGAGTTGAAGAAAAGGTTGTGGGATTAGTCAGGCTTTGCTTGTTCCATGTGCTCACTATGAAAGAAATGCTAAAACAACAACTAACGGGTCTAGTGAAAGAAAACATGCTGTTTTCTTTCTCCGAGACTCTAGGCGACTTTAGGCAAAATCCGCAGAGAGAGGTTAGCAATCAGCCTATAAAAATGCTACAGCTCTAGCTTTATTCCATGTTTCTCTATGGCTGAACACACTCTCACAGCCGATCTCAGCTGGTCTGATCCGTGAACTATTCAGATAACAAGCGTTTTATCTCCCCAAATCAGAATTACAACAACTGCTCTTTTTGTCAGATCATCATTCAGAAATGAAGTGGACTTTCAGATCACGGGGGTGTTTCTGTGCTATGACATCCTGTCTGGGCGCTGGGAACTCCTGTTTCCCTGTGAATATGAAGGTGGATGAGTGCTTGCTCCTAACACGCTGCTGACGGCAGGGCTCAGCCTAGCAGCTCCCAACGGAGCCTGAGTAGAAAGTGGCATTACCTCATATGTCACTGTGATATTTTAAAAGGTTGCATAATTACTTTGACTGTTGCACTCGGACTGGGTGACAAGACTATGAAAACTGAAATGTTTTCCAGAAACTGTTTCTATTTTTTTTGTCTCTTTTTTTTTTTTCTTTTTTTTTTTTTCCCCCTCGTAGTCTGGGGGTGCACAGCAGCCTGAATGGTTACGATTTTTTTGCCTTCATAATAGGTATTTGCATTCAGCTGTTAGACTGTGACCTGCATTATCTGATCCAAACTAAACTTCTGCTGGATTTGGGACCTCACAGGACCATGGTTAAGATGAGCACACATAGAAGCATGTGAGGATCTACTGAGTGGTCTCAGCTTTTGCACAGATTTTGTAGAGCAGAGATGAAAAATGAGTTTCAAGAAAGGCATTTCTCACAGGCACATAGAAAGCCCTTTAAGTGTGGACTGCACTCCACACAGAAAAGAGACCACATTAAAAAGGCATTTAAACCCCTGAAAGTCTTTTTGACTTCTGACTTCAAAAGAGTTCCCTCACAGAACTGTACCCGCAGTAGCTGCCTCCTGATCATATGGTCAGGCATGAGGGAAATTCAGCTGATTCCTCTCTCAGCTATACAATGAAGCATGTTTAAAAACATGAAATTGGAAAATTATGGTAGGTTCTTAATCTTTGTATGCCAAACAAATGGATTCTTTATTTTCCACTATATCTACTTGAAATGCAGATGGTGATGTATGAAATTAATTTGGAAGCTAGATGTTAGTAAGGTTAAGTTTTAAATTTTTTTTCAGGGATGGGGTGACCAATTAAGCCTCCTTTGTGCCTTTTCCAAAGTAAAAAGACAACTGCTCCTGGGATAATTTGGAAAAAAACCCAGTCTGTTTTACCCAGACATCTAAATAAAAGGGAAATGGGTCAAATGAGGGCAGCAAGAAAGGACTGGGTAAATAACCAAGTTACACATTTGTTGCTGATCTGCAAATAATTGAAATAAATAACTGAAGTGCAGATTGTGTTCTACTCTCCCAACATCAGGATTTTTAATTTGCTGAACTGAGAAGAGGTTAAAAGAACTCCAAAATTTTGGGTTAAAAAGGCACTGAAATTTGTTGCTTGGAGTTCTGAGGCAAAAGCCAAGAAAATTAAATGCTAAATTAGTAAAGTTGGCAGCAGCTTGTGCATCTCTTTGCCTTGAAAGGAACCCCTGGTTCCTCCTCTGCCCAGGTTGCAAGGGAATGTAGGATGTGCTGATGCAGGCAGCTCTGCCAGCTGTGCTCCTGGCTAGAACTCCCTCCTTTGTGTCGGTCATCCTCACCTCCTGGCACTGCTCTCCTCCTTGGAGCACCCTGGGCCTCATACGTGGGGCAGAGCATTGGGAAAAACTGAAAGGGTCCAACAACTGGCTAAGGGACTGCTGTCCTCTGAAGGGGTAGAAGGCTTTAGTTCAAGCCACCCCTTTCTTTAAGAAAGGACTCTTAACTTGCAGACTCTGCAGCACCATCCACAAGGATCCATGAGAGCAGAAACACGCCAGCACTGACTGATGGCCACTGGAGTTTTCTGGAATGTGAGTACAGCTCCTTGAGCCACATCTTTCATTTTTTAGCTGAGGGTATTAATTTTGTCTAATTGGATGAAAAGTTAACTATCACCAATTTTATTTACATCACCTTCATTGTAAGTACACCAAAAGTTAAATATTTCAGAATGGGAAGGGATTATGTTCAGAAAGTGTCTAAACAAACAGTTTTTGATAGATCCCCCCCTCCCCCCCAGTCTTCATTTGTTTTGGCAAGACCAGTTTATTGAATTTGTTCAAACTTCAGAGAATGATCAATCAACCAGAAACATGTTTTGTGACTAGTGATTTACCAAAAGATATATACTGTCTTCTTCCCAGAAGGCATATCATTCATTGGGGAGTTCATGGAATATTTTCCTTTATTCCTTTCTCTCCTTCACAGGGGCTTTGGGCTGCCCCAGGAGACAGGTTGGCTGCTTTTGCATTGCCTGTGATTTGGCCTTTCGAAGGGGGAGATTGCTTTGGATCCTCCTGCTTTGGATGGGATCAGGAGACCATCATTTTTGCTCTGCCTCATGCAGAGAAAGGGGCTGCTGTCAGCACTGGGAGGCTGTGAGTGCAGTCAAAGGGAGCCTGAAATCATGAGGGCTGCAAAATCAGTGTCAAGTTGGTATCTTGCCTGACTGTGCATGCTGTGTTTGGTTAGATTTAAAAGCAGGCAAAGGGGATTTGGTTACCTCTGTTTGATTCACACCATCCTCAAGCACGTTAGGCAGCTGACAGAACCAGATTGAATCCACGGCTCCTTGTCTGGGAAGTTTTAGGGAATGGGCTGAGAAAATACAAAGTGAAGTTGCTCAAGACACAATCCTTCTTGGTGCTCCTCTACAACTGCCCAACAGTTTGCCTAAATTAACCCCCTCTAGGTGTCACCACAAACATTCAGGGTTGCCACAGTGCTGAGGGAACTCTGGGAGAGTTTGCAATGATGGAGAATTCAAGACAAAGCGATGTTGAAAAGTTTCCTGGGTCTCTTCCCTCACAGCTGAAGTGGAGCCCAGCCCAGGCAAGGGGCTAGCAGAGGGAGGACAGCCTAAGCACACCATGGAGCGCTGTGGGGCGCTGGGAAAAACACCATCTCCTGATGTGGTATCTTTTCCACGTCCCATGTAACACGAGGGCAGGGATCTTGCCAGTCACATGCTGAGCACCATATGTGAGCCCGGTTACATTCACTTGGAGTCATTCAGCTGTTGATTGCACAAAGCCTCCAGGAAAGTGGGTGGTTATCTCTAAATAGATCTTCATCCAACAGAGTAAGGCTTCGGTTCAGTTTTGCTAGTATGGAATACTCCCATAAATTTGAATCATATCAGGATTTGATTGTGAGTTTAAATATATGTAGTGAACATTTAAGTCCTGTGCAAACAAAGACCAGACAGAGGCCAAGAGAAGCTGACGCATAAGCAGCCATGTTGTTCCCTCTCTGGTCCAAGAACTGGATTCCTTCACAAAACCTTCTGTGTTGCAGTGATAAAAAGATGAATATTTGACATAGTTAAATAGATAACACCTGACACCCAAATAAACAAAAGTGAATTAATGGTTATGAGGAGCTCTTATGATGGGGTTGCTTACAACAGCAGTAAGTTGGACATGGTGCTCCAGAGGGCACCTTCCAGCTTAATTTTATTGTTTGCTGGTACAGATCCATGAGGAGATATTCACTGGGATTTGGGTTACTATTTTGTTTATAGAAAATCTCGCTTACTGCTTGCTGTGTAACACAGTCAATGTGTTGGAACAATGCTTGAAAAAACAGGGTCATAGTATCTGGGTCACAGTATCTCTCTCTTTGCCATCAGACTGAACTGTCATGCCCCTGTTTGAACTGACTGGATTAACAATCCCCCCCAAAGTCAGTGCAGCTACCTGCAGAACGAGCAGTACTGAGTCGGCTGCCTTTGGCTCCCTGAGACAGCCTGGAACAGTGCTGCAGCTCCGGGGTGGTGACGATGCAGCGGCCACTGCCATCGGTGCACTCGCCTGCTGAGCCCGAGGGCGCACCGGGGAAGCCATGCTGCTCTTCACTGCCATGCAAGACACTGAGAACTGATGGGGTTTTGATCCTCTGCAGGCTGTGTAGTTCATACAATATCAATTAAAAGCTCAGATGGGAAAGCTTGCCAGCGTAAGTCCAGTTTAAAAATTGAACTTGATGGAATGTCTGCAAATTGGCATATCAGACTCTTAGAGCAGCTTCCAGAGTCCTTGTCCCTCCTGCAGGATAGCTGGTTCTTATTCCATGAACTTGATTTGTTAGCATGTCTGCTATCAAAAGGTCTGTTTCTTATTTTTGTTGAGTTATACCTTAAATGTGTCTTTTTTGGCTACTTATGTTCTCGTTCCTGCACAGCGGCAGCCAAGCAGGGGCCCAATTCCTGGCCCTTGGATTTATTCCCGTTGCTTTGCTGGGTTGCGTCTGGTGCAGCCTCTATCACAGAGCACCTGGATGGGCTGACTGCAGACATTCGCTGGCACTGCAGTCTCAGCTGTGGAAACAATTTTGCTGGCAGTGGAAGCCCAGTTTTGCTGGGGAGGGGCCCATATTTCTAGTCTGAAACGTGCGAAGCCTCATCAGAGCTCTGCTATCAGACCTGCTGGAACTTTTCCCCTCGCTCTCTTGGTCCACCTTCTCTCACCCCTCCAGATCTTACTTCTGCTTCTTCTCAAAGTCTCTAATATATGTTTTCTGGCTTCTTGTGCAGTAATCTCTCCCCTCATTTTTTCTTCATGCATTAGTTCTTCCTTCACTGTGTTTCTCCACTGCCTCCTCCATTTTCTCTGTCCTTCCTCTTAATTTCTCAGAACCCTCCTGATTTTCTCCTCATGTCCATATTTTCACCTCTTCTCCAGAAGCTCCATGAATGGCAGCTCCAGTAATGGAGCATATCCCTTGAAAAGGCCTCTCTCTCAGACCTCGGAATGGCTCTGAGATGCAGGTCCAGATGTCATCGCTGCTGTTAATATTTTACTAAAAAGTAATGCTGGGGACCCATGGTGCCAAGGATTGTGTAGCTGGGCAGGAAAACACAGCTCTTGTACCACAAGTCCTCATGTCCTCCACAGGTATAAAGGGGTTACAGCCTCAATCTTACACACTGGCAGCTGAGGCACATGGAAAATAAGGATAAATTTACTAAACAGTTTAGGCACATAAAATTGTGAAAACATTTTTTTCTCCCCAGTCTGACATCCTTATGCCTGTTAACTGTCTTAATTCCATTCAACCTATAGATTTTACTGGGCTATAGGAGTGACACCCATGTAGAAAACACAGAAAAACTTGATGTCTGAGTCAAGACCACTAGGAGAATTCAAGACCATCCGTTTCTCTCCACAGTGTCAGGGTGGGGGATTAAAACTCAGCACAATTTAAGGCAAGGAGAGAGAACAGTGGGAGAAAGAACAAGGAAACGTTATAGCCTGTGCTCATCATCTGACTCTGGCTCAAGGGCCTGGACTGAAAAGCCTGTCTTTCTGAGGCACGGCTAGAGCTGAAAAATGCAGCAAGGTCCTTGTATTCTGTGATATTCCAGTACAATGTTCATGAAATGCTGTGTCAGCTTCACAGATGTATTGAGACAGAAGACTGTAAAGATCTAAACATGAAAGTAATGATTTGCATTCTTTCCTTTTGTGTCCCTGATGTTTAGACTTAAGGTTTGATGTCATCTCCCAGTTAGTAGGTTTTGATGTGCCACAGGCTTCTCTATCAATTTATGGTTGTATTGCTTCCTGTGACTTGGTGGTCAGTTGGCCCAGGGATAAGCAGACCTGTTAAGTTTGAGAGCTGTGAAATGGTTAATTTGATGATACTTTTACTTGCCTCATCCTTAATATGTACAGGTATCATGCTCAGGAGTGGAGCAGGGCAGTGTGATCTCCCTCAGCTATCATTTCAGGATGCCTGCAGAATCAGGAAGGCTGTGTATCAGTTCACACTTGGCTTGGTAATCTTGCATGGGGCCTGTTTGTGTCTCTTGCACTGAAGGCTGAATGTAAAATGAAAATTATTAGCGAAGAAAGCAAATAAAGAGAACTATTTCCCAAGGCATTTTACTCTGTTTATTTAATGCCTCTGAACAAACCCCTTTCCACATCCTCTGAACCTACTGGCCACTTCAGATAGCTCCATTTCCTGCTGGGTGAGTTTTTTCTAAAATGTTTATTCAGCTCCAGGAAATGATGATTTCCTGAATATTCTGAAACTTCGTATTTTCGTTGTATCCCTGTTTATTTAATAGTCTTACTTATTGTGCAAGTGTGCAAGGCACAGCAACACCTCTTCAAATGTAACCATAGGACGGAGTGAAACTAGACAGTACAACACAAAATAGTTAGAGCGAAACTAAGTCTGGTTTTGCTAATTTATACACAAGTGTATTTCCATTAGCATGAGCTGTAACTCCTTATTTATACTGGCCCTAATGAGTTCAGAAGTAGGTTTTTAAATTTATCCTGCTCTATGGAAAAGTGCCTAAAAATTCAAGTTAGTGAAGGAGAATTAATTAACTTAAAGATTTTGTATTTCACAGTTTACACTAATGTCTTTTAGTTTTATTTAAGCAGCAGACTAACGGAAGGGACTATATGTTTTCTTCACCCTACGCTGGGACTGAAAATAAGCAATGCTTATTTTGTGAGGTTGAAGTTAACCTGCCACCAGCACTCCAGCCTGACATGAATTTCTGTACAGAGAGTGAAATTTGTGCACATTCTTAATGAAAAGGCCATAATACTTTATGCACAAGGATGGGAACCACAAGTAACTACTCTGAAATGAAAAGAGTTTCTTTAAAGTAAATTAACTGGGATTGGTCCCAGAGGAAATTCAGGAATTGCATAGCCTTACCATTTACCCTGGGCTGAGCCACGTGTCCCACTCATGCTTTCCTCTTCACTCTTTATGTCTACTTGTTCTTAACCTTCCTCTCCTGTCACTACTGGCTGTGACTCCCTTCGGCTTTTTACTGGCAGAGCAAACATTTCACATCTCTGCTGAGTCTGAAGAGAAATGCAATGTGAGCATGATGCTTGTCCCATGCTTACCTGGAGCTTCCACCCTCACAGAAACCACATCCTTCAATGTGTGTTCATTTGGAAAGCTTTTGAAGAGTGAAAAGACTGAAGATTAGACTATCCTTTTCTGAGACGTCCTTTTATCCTTGATCAAGAATCCAGCCTCTTCCTCTTTTTTGAGTCCTTTGTTGCTACTCCTTCCTTCCTTCCTTCCTTCCTTCCTTCCTTCCTTCCTTCCTTCCTTCCTTCCTTCCTTCCTTCCTTCCTTCCTTCCTTCCTTCCTTCCTTCCTTCCTTCCTTCCTTCCTTCCTTCCTTCCTTCCACCACTTTTGCCCCCGTTCAGGTGCAGACACGCTGATGACAATGCCTCTATGACCAGGTCACTGCCAGAGACAGAACCCTTGGAGCCCCAATCAGGGTCTGCTTTCAGAGCACCCCTTGTGTGCAATGAGATACACCTGTGCCCCTGTCTGGCAGGAGCGCTCTTGCTTCTGACACCAAATGCTTGATATCCACACTGCTGAGCTGAGGATGCCCTTCCTGATGTGTTGCTCCATCCCTGAGTTCACACTGTGCAACTTTACCACCAGGATGCAGGACCACAAGCAAGCTTTTACTTAATCTCTGATTGATTCACCTTAATTCCTTGTGTGACCTGCTTTCTCCTTTTGCAGGGGGTAATTCCCTCTCTTCCTCCTGTCTAACATGGCCAGACAGAGCTCCAACACTTTTTTCTTTTTCATTCCAGGAGTGTTTTTCTTCCTACTTTTTTTGCTCTACCATAGGTACCAGACCATCAACACCATCAGTGTCTTCCCCAGTTTTGACCTCCCCCAGAAGGTTGCATCTTTCTGAGACATGCGTTACATTTTAGCTCTCTTTAGGTTTGGTGAAGCTTTCAGAGGTTATAGGGGACCCGTGGAGAGTGTTTTTTGTCTCCTACAGAAGTTTTTGCTACTTGGCCTCTATTATCACTTCAGCTGCTGGGAATCATTTGCAGTAATGTGTTTAAACCTGAAATTTCGTGAGAAAAATCTACCCCAGGCTACAATTGCATTCGTAAAGTAAGCTGCTAGGTGATAGGAAAGCAAGTGAATCATACAAATAAATAGGTTTAAATTAACTCCAGGTCCTGTACTAATGTATGATGACATTTACAGCTGCCTTGGCTTACCCTGCCATCTTCTGGTGATACCTGCCGCAAGATCAAAAGTTAGAGGTGAAATGAGATGAAATATTTTATTACTAGAAACACAAGAGTTGGCTCCAGTCCAACAGAACAGTTTCCTTAAGTAACCATTTTTAATATACAGCATTATATAAGATTCCTGCAATAAATGTTAGTATTTTAGATTTTGATTTACCTTCTTTCAATAATGTATTTATTTTACTGAATGTTATTTCACTAGGCTAAAGAAACCCTCCTGGCCTGACAATGGCTGCCCTGGCAAAGACAGATTAAAAGAATGTACCTCTCATTTCTCTGTCATTAAAAAGCAACCAAAGGTATTGAGGCAGACAGGGCCACTGACTGGCCAAGTATTCAAGACTGTGACTATTTGGTCTCCAAGTCTTTAGATGCTCAGTTGAAAACTGCTTCTCAGAGATCCAAAACCAGACCATTTGACACTTCCTACAACAAAACCATCAGTCTGCTCTCTAATTCTCTCACTGTGTCTCCCAGCCTAATCGCTTAAATTATTTTCTTTTTTTGATGGTTGTATTGGGTTAGCATGTCAAGGTTTGGATAGCAAGGGGACTACAGGGTTGGCTTCTCTGAGAAGCTGCCACAAGTTTCCCCCCTGTCTGACACAGTCAATGCCAGACAGCTCCAAGATGGACCCACCACTGGCCAATGGTCAAAGCTGAGCCCAGCAGCGACAGTGGATTCCTGGGAAAACAGACTTCACAAGGGGAAACTATACTGTGCAATACCAATTGCAGGGGGAGAGAGGAGTGAGAATATGTGAGAGGAGCAACTGCAGACACCAAGGTCAGTGCAGAAGGAGGGGCAGGAGGTGCTCCAGGCACCAGAGCAGAGATTCCCCTGCAGCCCTTGGTGCAGACCATGGTGAGGCAGCTGTGCCCCTGCAACCCCTGGAGGTCCATAGGGGAGCAGAGATCCACCTGCAATCCATGGAGGACCCCATGCTGGAGCAGGTGAATGCCCAAAGGAGGCTGGGGAAGGCTGTGCTGGAGCAAACTCCTGGCAGGACTTGTGACCTCATGGGGGCCTCTGCTGGAGTCCTTCTGTTCCTGAAGGACTGCACCCTGTGGATGGGACACACCATGGAGCAGTGTATGAAGGGCATCCTGTGGGAAGGACTCATCTTGGAGAAGTTCATGAAGGACTGTCTCCTGTGGGAGTGTCCCACTGGGCTAGACCCTGCTGTAGCAGAGGCAGAGGGAGAGGACTCCTCCCCATGAGGAGCAAAGAGGAGCAGAAATTAATTGTGATGAGCTGACCACAGTGCCCTGTCCTCATCCCCCTGTGCTGCGGGATGGAAGCAGGTAGAGAATTCAGGAGTGAAGTTGAGCTCAGGAAGAAGGGAGAGGTGAAAGGAAAGTGTTTTAATATTTATTTTTATTTACTCATTACCCTCCTCTGATTGCTAAAACATTCAATCAATTTTCCCTAAATCAAGTCTGGTTTGCCTGCGATGGTATTTAGTGACTGCTCTCTCCCCATCCTTAACTCATGAACGTTTTGTTGTATTTCCTCTCCCCTGCCCAACTGAGGAGGGGAGCAATAGGGCAGTTTTGGTGTGCACCTGGCAGCCAGCCAGCATCAACACACCACACTGATTTTCTTGGTTTTTTCCATTTCTCTTTGCAGCCTGTTCAGAATCAGTCTGTCTGCTAGATTTTGCTCTTTGACCAGCTCCCAATATTCCTTCTTCACAGAGATCTCAGCACTGGTCGTTCCTTAAGGCTGAAACTGAGTTTGAATTTTTTTGTTTGGATATTTAAAGTGCTGCTGGTTTGGAAAGTGCCCTCCTTACACAGAGAATAATTTGGACTTTTAAGTGGAAAACTGAAAACTATTCAGTGTTTGGCAACAAAGGGATTAGTCATGTCTCAAAATTACAGGCCATTCTTTAATTCTCACCAAAAATGTTAAATTTTTTTTTGTCTGAAAATGGTTAGTTGCTGTAAACAGGGGGTTGGGTGTTTTTTGGGGTTTCCACAAAATGTTGAAAATTTTCATGGAAAGCAGCTGTTGTGGGTAAAAAAAATATTAGAGTAATCATAAAAAAGTACCCTTTTTACTGTTCAGTAGAGAAGTTTGGATGGAAAATTTTGACTAGCCTTACTTTAAGACCTTTTACGGTGCTGTATTGTGAAAGGATTAGACAGGCGCTCTATCTAGCTGCTCCACCTATTTCTGTTTATTCTTCATTATGACAGTCTCTTCACTGCCCTCAGCTCTGTAAACCTTTCCCTTGTTGTATACGCCTGGCTTTTCCTGGCCGTCCTCAACTGCAGCATCAGCCCCTGAATGCTCGGTGGCTTCTTCTTCCGCGCTGCTCTGAGCCTGGCGTGGCTGGATCATGCAGAGGCAGGGCTGCCCATAGCGAGGGACCGACAAGGTGCCGATGGAATAAGGCAAAAGAGCAAAGGGTTGCGGGAGGGGGCCTCCCCCGAACTCTCTTTTATTACGGGTAGGGCAAGGGAATTCGGGAGGGAGAGTCGTGGGGGGAGAACTCCAGGGGAATGTCCCCGTGCAGCTGGTTTTAAGGAGGGGTACCAGCCAATGGGGTAAAGGACAGGGGGAAGGTACAATGGTCAGGGGTCCAATAAAAACATTTGAGGGGGGGTACAACAGCTCGGAACCAATAAAACTTCAAACATAACAGAACTTTCGGGAAGATGGGGTTGGTCCAAGGCTCTGGACACGCCTTTCTTCAGCAGCAACCAGGGTTGGACCTCCCACATTCTCTCTTGAAATTTGCAGAACTGATTCACTTGCTTAAAAATGTTTTGCTTGCTTCTAGTTTAATTTTATGAACTGTGCATCTTGTTGTTGATTTGCCTGATTTCCTCCTGGCTGCCTGACTCTGCTGTGAGTCTTAAAGCTAAGGTTAAGGTTGCTCTTAAGGGTTGCTCTAGTAGCATGTCCCTATGTCTTTAGGGCACTTCAGCCTTGCAGACCTTTATGGCTCTTTCAGTGTGCCCCAATAGCACAAGGCTCCCTTCCATCTTTGCAGCATCTTTATCCTGGGACTTGGCAGCACACTCAGACTTCTCCAATAATGAGGAACTTCTGTTTTATAGCAAATATTGTTATTGCTCAGTCACTGAGGGAGATCCTACTGGGTGTTATTGTGTTATTGCTCATCTTCATGGTGTTCAAGTTGTCTGATGATCTGGATCCCAGCCTCCTTCTGCACCAGCCCATGTCACCTGTTCTGCCCTGGGACTGCACCCCGAGAGGCACTGTGCTTCCTCAGGGCTCCTGCTCCCACAGCAGCACTGACCTGGGCCCTAATTATGGCAAACTGGCCAGTCTAAGTCCAGATGATGATGGCTGCTGGTATTCCACAGGGAAAAGCATTGTGGGGATGCAGGACCACGACTGTTACAAGAACTTCAGAAAGACAGAGACACCTTTGAATTCCTCCACAAACAGGCAATAACAGGAGTGTGTAGAAAGCGTGCATGGAGTTGCCTTGGTGTCAAAATCACAAGGCAATATTTTCTCCTTTAATGAACTAGAAGTCTCCAGGGAAATGGCAAGTCAGCTTGGCTGGTTGGTACCATTCCCCCCAAGTGTGTCCACCAAAACCAAGACTAATTAGTTCTCCAGACACTATGTGAATGCAAACTATCAGCTTTTATTTTGCTTCTTTTAACTCCCATCTGATCTCACTCAGTAGCACCTTCAAGCAGTATTAACACGAAGAAGTCTGCTGTCAGTCTCAAGCTCAGGAGCAGGGGATGCAAGGAAAGGGTGATTTGGTGCAATTTGCAAGGTCTGGGTGGACAAAACTGATGCCCACAATCTGTTGTAGTGGGAGGTATGAGTCTCCACTGCCCATCAGCTGAGGCAGTTCTAATTTTAATTCTAATTCACAGAAACAAGTCTAAGATTAATCAAGCCAGGCTACCTATGCCCTGTACTCCATCTGTAGTTTTAAGGCAATGAGAAAAGTGTCACTTTTCTCTGCAGGCAGTCAAACCCCTGAGCCCACTGTTGTAGGCAGGGCAATCGACCTACATGGAGCATTGATTCAGATAAAAGGGGCCATTTCCTGCACGGGACTAGACAAGCATAGATTGTGTGGGCTCTGCCTCTCTCTCCAGCCTCGCCAGGATCCTTGTGTGCAGGCTTGGTCAACAACTGTGCTGAGCAGTGACCCAAAATATTCTGCAGGCAGTGACATTGTGTTCATTGCTGTGCTTGGTCCCACTGTGCCCCCTGGAGCACCTGAAGCTGCAGCACAGTACGAATTTTGCAGAGGTGATGGTAATAGTTGAAATAAGTGTGACCAGATGGTGAGAGGTTTCTAATAACCAAGGACACACATTAGCCAGTACCTGTTCTGGGGAAAAGATACTTTTGGCTTCTTTTTCCTGCACATTCTTTTTGAAGCAGGCAAAGAGGCAGAGTTTGATCACAGCGACACTGGTGCAAGTCCAAAGTACCAGCCGTGAGTGACTGAATTGTGTTGGATTCACTGCAGGGTAATGAGATCAGAGCCTGGTCCGCAGTGATCACTCTGGTCTGCAGTAGGCATATGTAATTCCTGCTTGGAAAGGGCAGGGACAGTAGCTATAAATGCTGGCCATGATTACTAGTGTGTTTTACAGGAGATGCAACTGTCTGTTGCATCTCAGTGATTATAAAAGTACAAACCCACCTGATTTCTGTCTCATTTCAGGGGCCGTGGCGCATCGCAGGTGGCGAATTGCAGGTGGTTTGCTAGGGTAGACACAGCAGTGTCCTGCTGGAGGTTCTGGCTCTCCTACGCACAGCATGGGGAGCCGGCAGCCTTCCAGAGCATGGCAAAAAATTGACACCATTTCATGCTGCAATGCTACAGAAAGAAGCCAGATTAAGAAAAGTTAAATTCCTTTTTTTTCTTTTTTTTCCTGACTTGCAGGGAGATGGCACAGTCATCTCTACACCAAAAATTCTCATCAGTCTGTTTTCCAGACATCACACACTTATTTAGTCATGTTTAATGCATGTGATAGGTGGGTTTGAAGTCTTTGGGTGAGGAACAAAATAGCTGTTCAATGAGAGCATATAAGAGATCAGAGCTCGTGAAGACTGCTAAAATGCCAAGGGACAGTATAACCTTACGATACCTAGGGAAATATTCTTTAAAGGAAATATTAACAGTCCCTCAGAAAGCAAACTGGCTATGGCTGAAAACAAACGTGAAGAGATACGCCCACTGCACTGGGACGTGTTTATCTGAGGGATGCAGGAGCAGATAGCAGTCAGGATGGTAGAGGCTGGAAAGACATTGCTGATTACGGATGGAGAGCAATTTTTAATTTAAGGTTGGTAGTAGATTCTCCTATGCTGACATTTTTCAGTATTTCCTTCCCCGTGCTTTCTAATTAGAGAATTCACATTCTGGTGCCATTAAAAAGAAATAACCTGTAAAAAGATTATTTGAAAAGAGGGAAGGACGGTGTTTGTGAGAAATACATGTTTTTAACAATAGTTTGGGTTCTGAGGAAATCCTTCAACAATTTAGCCTTTTGGCTGTGGATTTCCCCTTGCTATCTAACCCCTAATAAATCCCCCTTTCAAGGTGAAAAGACCTTCTTTATTTTAGGTGGGCTTGCTTTAAGCAAAAGATGCAGGCAGACTCACGTGATCCCCACATCTGGTTTCTGCCACACCCTCCCATCCTGCTTGAAAAATAATTAACAGCCAAATACATAACTTTAGCTGAGACGGTGATGGCTTAGTATCTGAGCCTGGCTTTGGTGTCCTGTTGGGGTTAACGATGGAGGGTATTCAAGGCTCTCAGATGTGGTTTGGGGTGATGGCAGGCACATAGCACAATCCTTATGCCTCTTTGATGGCTGGAAAATTATTACTACCTAGAAGGTCAAAGCCTCAGCTTTAAAAAATAAACAAAGCAGTGGAAAGGGGTGTTTCTGCAGCGTACAGGCGTGCTGGATAGACACAGCAAGGGTTTGGTGAGCACTCAATGCTGTGTGCTGCTTGCTGTCCGTGCACACCCTGGCCATGTGGGAATGCAGGCACGGACAGCATCCAACAGCGGGATGCCATTGCCTCTTTGCTGGGATAACACAAGTGGCAGATAGGATTGGGAGGTGGATTTGGCATGGCCCCTGCCAAGTTGAGCTGAGGGCTCTCCCTGGAGTGGCTGTGTCTGAGAACAGGAAGTTGAGAGACACATTTACAGGGCAAATACTTTTGAGAACATGCCAGGTTGCACCTGAGGAGAGTCCTATGATGAGGACTTGAAACTGAAATATCAATGTATAGACAAATAACAAAAAACAAAGAGCTTTTTATTTCTTTTCTCCTTCTGAAATAAATTATTATGAAATTTGCATTCAGCAGTTCAGTAAGGGAGTGAACTTTTTCAAAATGCATTTTAAGCTCCCAGATAAATCTGGTAGGACATTACCTTTCTGAAGTACAAAACATATTCTTTGGTATGCTACTTGTTGTTTAACACAGCCATTAAATGTGGTTTATCTGTGAAAGGGGAGAGGGAGATTAATGAGACCATCAGAAATTATGAACTAATTGACTGTGGTTAGGTGCAATTGCAGAGTGAGCTACCACGGTGAACAGTTTTGTGAAAACAAGAAATAGTAAAGCTGAATTTCTGGGGATGATGGAAATGTCATGACTCTGGGCAAGGGGCTACAATGGGCTCTTTTCATGGGAATGGGAAACAGGTTTTTTATAGGACCCCTGGGAGTGCTGTAGGACTCAGGGCTTTAGGGTACCTATGGTACTATCTTGTGATCCTACAGTCACATATTGCACACTCTTAAGACATCTCTCTGAGGCTAGGCATGATATTTTGGCAAGATGCTTAGCATGCTCTTTTCAAATGTAGACTCAGCTTTTTCCAAAGTTTCTTGGGATTTCTTAGTAACTCATGTTGACAGAGAATCAGAGCCTTTGGACACACTTGAAAAAGACTGAAGAACATAGTATTGGCCTGAAGAAAGTTAACTTTGTTAAACAAATTTAATTTGAATGAAATAGACTTTCGAGGATAATTTAGTGAAACCAGTGCATATCTGTGAACATGCATGGGTGAACACCAGAATCTTCCTAAAATATGAAGAAGAGGCCAAAGTGCTCAGGCGCAAGGAGCAGAGGAGCTGTGGGGGGTAGGATGGTGTTTTCCGCCTCCACTAAGCCCTTGTTTCCTACCTGGTTTTGTACACAACGGTAAAATTATCATGAACTCCCCAGGAGCATTGGCACCTAGGAGAGAACTGTGCCAAGACATAACTGGGTGTTTCCCATATTCAGTGCTGTGGTGCTGCCTGTACCCCACTGCTTGTGCTGCTGCTTCCTCTGGTTTGAATGACTCAGGCTTCAACATTCTATGATCAGATCTATACCTAAGGCTGGGCTACTTAATTGTGGGCATGATTATTTGTGTTGTGAAAACTGCTAAGGCACCATGTTTCAGTCTTTTTGCAATAGGTCCCATGGTGAGGTCAGCTGAATGACACTTCTTTTTGGTGGGGAGGGTTGGGGAAAGCTAACAAATATATCAAATGTGCTGAAGTCAGAAAAATCCCCTTAAATGTAAAAGAAGAAAAAAAACACACTTGTGCCATGAACATTTTCAAAACAAGACCTTTTACTGAATCGGAACACAGGGAAAAGACTTTTGTTTCCAAAAGTAAAATAAATATTTCACACTGGGTCAAATGTAGTGGTTAGGGCTGACCCAAAAGGAAATTTGTCAATTCAGCTTATATTAATATTTTTCTCCCAACTAGACCACGATTGTCCAGCTCTGCCTGGACCAGGATGGCCCAGCAAGGACTTGTCTGCCTGAGCCCACTGTGAGGGCTCTGATGAAGCCTTCAGAGCTGGCGCAGGTACACTGTGGTGTTCCTATCCCAAGCTGCCTTTAACAGCCAAGGTAAAAACTGCTGAATGTCCAGAAAGTTATTACAGCTATATATGTTGGCCAGTCCTTAGAGGCAGCGGTGCAGAAATCCCTCTTCTCTGGGGCTGTCCTCAACCTCCTGCCTTGGTGATATCCTTACCCCCAACTCCCTGTGAAGTTCCTCTGAAGTTGACAAGTGTTCAGTTAGCTCTGGGCACGCTGGGCCAGGGGAAAACAGTGTTAGGACATGGCAGAGGGGCTGGGGGGCTTTGTCCTTCAGAGGGCAGACAGAAGAGCAAAAGGTAGCACAAAAGTGTGGCTTGATCCCCAGTGGAGTGGACTGGTTGTTGGACTGGGTGTGGTGTGCCCTAAGGTGGGGAGCAGAGGAAGGACTTTGGTGCCTCAGTGTTTACACATCATTCCAGTGAAATAAACTTGCAGTCCTGGGGAAAAAAGGAAGAGCATGGCTCTGCATGGGGAATGTGTGCTAGCAAATCGTGCTGGGGCAGACTGTCTGTCTAGTCTGGTAGCAAGCTTTCGGCAGTGGTCAACAGCAGCTGAATGCCTATGATGAGGGTCCAAGTGTACATGCCATTTCCACAGAAGCTTTCCCAGCAAGCAACCATTCACAGACCAGGGGCTACCTGAGCCAGAAGTTCTGTAGTACACTGAACCATCTTCAGTGGATTTTTGCTGGCCCAGTCTCCCCTTGAGCCCACGTACAGTCTTGGCAGTCCATAGTTTAAATGCACACTCTGTGCCAAACCACCCTCTTTCATAGAGTTTGATCCAACTACCAGCTGTGGGCTCCAGGATGTGCACTGGAAAAGGCAGTGAATGGGCATTTTCTACACAAGGTTTCCATGCTTCTCATTATTACCTGATTTTTGACGGTATTAAACCCTTTCCTTTACTTCCAGGTCTTCTGTTTTCCAGATTGATGCATTCTAGGGCATTCAGCTGTTCCTTGTGTGCAAACAACTCTGTACCTCTGACCCTTCTTTGCTGCTTTCCTCTGACCCTACTCCAGTTTGCACTGTATCTTTTTAAAGTTGCGTGGGTGGAAGAACATCCAGGACAGCACAGAGTGTTCATGATGCAAGCCTGTCGCGGGTTTATGCAGTGGGAAATGCTGCTGAGTTAGCCTTTGGCTCAGCCACACCAATCTGAATGGTCCTGCAGTCGGAGACAGGCTGCTGTGGTGGGAACAGACCATCTGGGAAAGGGCAAAGTGTGGGAGCCCTGTGCCTGGAGAGTCCCATTAGCCTGGCAGGCAGAGGTGCTGCACACTTGTCCCGGACAAGTGGGACATTCATAGGACATTCATGAGGCATTTACTCTTCCTCTTCTGAAAAAGCAGAAAACCTTCTAGCCTGTGAGCTGTGATATGCAACTCCCCATCAACAGCCAGGTTCTCTGCAAAGGAGTAAGGGGTACAGGACACAGAACGGGCTGCTTCCCAATGGGCATGAGCTGGAACAAGGCTGATGTGATAAAAGCAACAGACTTAGGAAGGGAAAAGACCTTACAGATCTCTGGATGCGATAGAGAGTGCCTGCTTGTAAACTAAGTGGTCTTCTAAGGTCTGATACTGGACCCTAAGAAATGAAGGAAAGCAAAAAAACCCAAAAACCAAAAAACAAAACAAAACAAAACAAACAACAACAACAAAAAAAAAACCCAACAAAAAACCCCCAACCAACTGGGGGAAAAAAAAGAAAAAAAAAAAAAGAAAGACACAAACTGGGTCCCAGTGGCCAAGGACTTTATTGCCGTAACTCTTATGCCAGTGCAGACACAGTGGTCCATATTCTGTGTACAAACAGCACTGAAGACAGCCCCTGGAAACCTACCTTTTTCGAAGTGTCTGTGCTGTTAGCTGCAATTTCTCTGATGTCTGGTAAAGGAACAGAATTGTGTTTTAACCTTATTTGTTTAACCTTATTTATTCTCCCCAGCATGTGAAACACATGTTGAAGAGCTAAAAACCACTGATCCAATGAAAGCATATTCTTGGTAGTTACCTCTGAATAAATGCCGTTAGAGGTTATCTCATTTTAAAATGAGCAAAGTTTTTGAAGAATGGACACTAAATATTTGTTCCAAGGTTCAGAGACCTGAGGACACTGAGTCTTGGCTGTTGTTTTTCCAGCTGTGTCATCTTTGACTTCAGCAAAGCCCCCCAATATAATCAGCCAAGGATATGGCCCCCCATCTCATTCACACTGCATTTGCTCCATAGGGATATGGTTTGCCAAAGGCTTTAGCTTTCTGTTTGTGGCTTGGTTTACCAAAAGCAGAGCCAACACAGGCAGTTTTAAGGGTGGGGCCACATGCAGAAATTTCAGTGCTTACAATTTCTGTTTCAGATTAAAAAGAGATTAATTTCTGCTTTCCAGTGTTTTGTTTTGCAGCTGGCAGGTAGCTCTTATTTACTTGAAGATGTTTTTTACATCTTCTGTTTGAGTGCTCGGAATAGAGCAGGCTGTGTGAAGAAGTGGGAAGAGTTAATCCAAGTAGGAGAGGTTTTGACTGCAGCTGTGTGAAAAATGGGCCAGAAAGTGTTTTATACATTTATCTTTGTTTCAACAAAGCCCATTTCTTTTTCATACTTCAAGTACATGAGAGGGGGTAGTCAACCTGAAATGGTTTATTTAATCCAAAATAGAACATCTTGGTTTTGGCCTGCTTAGTCCTAATAAAAGAAGTAAATAAAAAGAGCCAGTCTCTAACTGAAAACATCTTCTAATCACCAATTTAAGAAGATTTCGGTTTGAAAATGGGAATGAATACATCTAGGCTAATAAAATTATTATTTCAGGTCAAATAAGTCTTGTTCAAAAATAAGAAAAATCTGTTGTGGGGTGGGAGAGAGAAGTCCACTTTCTAGTGCTTGCAGTTAGGTCAGTGGCAAGGCTTGCTGAGCAGTACTCCTTCCCACGTGGAAGATCCAAAGGTGCACTCAGTGAGACAACTGCCCTGGCCATGTCACCTTTAGCTCAGACCAATTTGGTGCTCTTGAGGAGCTGGGGTCTTTCAACCAACCTTTGGTGCTCCCCGACACTTGACCTGGCCAGTCTGCAGATTCCTTTATGACACCATGCCAGTGCAGCAACAAAGAGTCCACCTGGGATCCTGGGGTCCTCTTCTTGAGTCCTTGGTTTGGGGACCTGCTGGGTTTGGCTGCATGGTGGCTGAGCAGGGCCACAGACCCTGTGCACACTCAGCTGCTGTGAGGAGCTGCATCAGCCTGGTGCAGGCACCAAGGCTTGGGCAGCTGATCTGCCTTGGACAATTACTGCAGACTGGAAGCCAGGAGAAATCTTGGTTGAATCTAACTCATAAAGAGTAACTCACTGAAAACTCCTTGAGTTACTTGCACACATTTTTCTAATAAATGAGCCATGCAAATACTTAACCCTATTATTGCTTCTTAAGAGGGGCATGTTGATAGTTTATCTTTAGTAGTACACTGATTGAAAGTTTATCTGTGGGGCATTAAAGTTTATAATGAATAATTTAAAATCAAATAGATAGTAAAAGTAGATCAAATATCGCAGGTGAGATTGTGAATAACATACCAATAAACTTTCTGATTAAACACCTGGGTTTTAAGGGTATTTATCCGTGGGTGAACAAGCATTTTACTGCAGGGGTCTTGAGGAGACCTACAGGTGTCCCTGTGTATACAGGCAGGTGACTGTCAGGAATCAGATCCATTCCCTGGGAGCTCACAGCAGGCTCTTGGCTGTGCTGGTACCTCGGGTGCAACAGCAACTCTGTCAGGTGCCCTGGACCCTCTGGTCCAAACATCAGGGAACGGCCCAATTAATTGTGCTGGAATAAATCAGCTAGATCTTTTAAATATGTTTCCTTTTGAACAATAATCTGTGGCAGTCTTGTCTCTCTAGATCAGAGGAGAAATTTTACTAACATCAGAACTCACATGCAACATGGAAAATCCACATTTGTCAGCTGTGTCTACGGTAGAGGCAGTAATGCAAACCCATTTCCAGAACTTCATACTGACCATGGGACCTGCCAGTGCCAATGTGCTGGTGGAAAGTGCAACCAAAAGACTGCCTGAGAGCCTGGACATTGACAGCAGGAAGCAACAGGCAAATTGGATGCTCATTTGCCATTCATGGGAGTTGCAAATTACCATCAAGCATTGATCCCTTTGCTGTCCTCTTATGCTGCCACTCAGCAAGATTTTGCTCACGTTATCCCCATTTTCTTCCGTCTATTGTAATCTGCCATCTATCAAAGCCCTTTCCCTGTTTCTCTTTCCTCCCTGTCTATGCTCTGGGTGGCTTTCCCTCTTCCCATGCTCAGGTGCGTGGCAAAGGGCTGCTGCTGCCCACTCTGGCTGCTGGGAGGGATCCTCTGCCCAGCACCAGGCAGGTGGAGCAGAAGAGGAGCACAGGCACTGTGGTTGCCACAGGAGGGTTTCCACAGTGGCTGGGGTGGGGGATGACTGGCAAGCAGCTGTTTTAGAGATCACAGATGCCTCTAGAGCTGTTTGTGTCTATAGGTGGGCATGAAGCACAGGGAGTCCTGGAGCCGTGATTCTCTTCTTCAGCTCCTTCACCTTCTGCCTTTCCAGTTTAGGACACACTGGCTTAGGATTTCCCTCGGTTTAAAAAAAAAAAGTTATAAAAAAGGAAAAAGAAGAAAGATTGTTCTGGCTTTTGAGGCATGCAATGTAGTGTGGGAGCAGCAAACCCTTGGCGCGGCAATCGCGGAAAGCAGAGCCGTTTGCTGAGTCAGGTCCTTGATGAGCTGGCAGCTCCTCATCGGCCGTCTGGTATTCATTGCCGGCAACTTGCAGTCTCAACTTCCTACATCATCTCTTAATCCTCTAAAAGATGTGTTGCTCTGACTCAGAGGGAGTGCTCTCTCACTTTCCGGCCACTGTATGCCTTTCCATGAAGTTGCAAAGGGCTGCGCTGGCCTGGCCTCTCTTGCTCCTGAGTGATGTCTGCCTGTCCCACGCTTAGATCATGGCAGGCAGATGTCTCCAACCAGTCCTGTCTTGTGGTTGGAAAGCTATTTGTACCAGCTAAAGTATATCCCAGCTGTACCTTTTTCCACTTTATTCAGCATGACATCGAAAGGTGCGTCTTTTTTCTGCCATACCGTCCCACCAGTCTTGTCTTCTCTAGACTAAACAGCACCAGACTTTCAATCTTTCCTCCAGAATAATTTTTTCTTGACTTCCTTGCTTTCCCCTTGGACTTCTTTTTCTTGCTCAAGATCTGCTGTGTTAAAAGACACAGTTTTGCCTTTGACAATCATTGTTTCCTCAGGGAGCCTGGAGATGTCATTGCAGGAGGCAAAAAACCTTTACACTTGAGACAGATCAAGTTTTTTTGTACAAATAATTGCTGTTTGCCTCCATGTTCTTGGTCTGGCCTATACAATTCTATATTGGCTGTAAACCCAAAAGTAAATTGATGGAACTGGCACTAACCAACATGAAAAATAAGACAGCAAGCTCTTAAGAAAGGAAGGATGTTTCTAAGTCAATATAATACCCTGCTTGTTGTTTAAGAACTAGCATATCTTCATATATTAGAAGGTTATATGACAGACCTTCAGTCAGTGTAAATAGGCAAAGTTCTTTGATCGAGTTATGCTGTGCTACATCAGTGGAAAATTTGTCCCTGTGATGGCAATTTGGGGAGTTTAAAATGAGCAGCTTTGTTGTTGGGGTTTGCTGTTTGTTTGTTTTTTTGTTTTTTGTTTGTTTGTTTGTTTTTAATTAATATTAATGTGCCAATAAATATAACTGAAAGAGAGCAGAGAAATTTTTCTTCTGTGCTTTTTGTTTAATTTGTTTGCTGGTGTGCTCAAACTGAACCTTTAACATCCTTGATTATTGCCTATTCACTGCATCCAAATACAGAGCATTATTGTTTGTCCAGGTCCCCATGTTCCTGGAGGAAAGAAAAGACTCTTTAAATGGAGAAGGTCAATAAAGTGCCCTAAAGCTGGATGAGAGATTCAGAAGTGCAACGCTTGAAACATTTATTTTTCAAACTGACTGGACTGAATCTAGGTGGGGAACCTTCTGAGATGTTAAGGAACTGTCCTTATAATTGATGACATGTTCAAACATGCCTTCTGCTGCCTGGTCACTTACTTCTGCTCCAATATTGGAGGTGAAAATCATTCCGAAGAGAGGAAGAAAAAGGAAAGTTCATTTAGATACCATATGGATAAATACATGTTATTGCCTCCCCCACTCTCAAGGGTGTATTTTTTTTTCAAAGCTACTGCTACTGTGCTCTTTGCTGGTCCTAATTCAGCCATACACTAAGTTGAAATCATGCTATTTGCATTCACAGACTTGCACAGCATCAGAAATAGTCTACAAACATTAGCAACAAAAATTACAATGGGGACATTTTCATTGCTGATTAAACAACCACTTTATGCAAAAGCGGTGTAAAATTACATCAAGTGTAAAATACATTTAGTAAAAGCATTTAATAAACAGGATTTTTAGAGATCTTTTCCATTGAACCAGAATTAATTTTAAGTCCTTTAAGTCCTTTTCTTATGTTGTCTCACTATACAATGCAGCAGTTAATTAGTGGCACAGCTGACTGATTTTATTGTGCGCTAACTTAAAGGAAACAGTTATGGAACAGTGTTGTCTACATATTGCTACAGTGGCTATCACTGAGATGATAACACTTGGACATCGAGAAAAGTCAACTGGAAATAAGCACTGAGGAGAGTAATTTCCAGTGATGTCTGGGTTACTTTTTAATTCTTTTTGCTATAGAGGAGTACAAAATAAACTTGTTCATCACTTTTTCTTCTCCCACCCTATGGTTATAAACTGTTGTGTGAAATCCTGTTCTGAAATACTCCTTTTCCTGTAGTGTTTCAATGGGAATAATTGATCTCCTGGCCTTTTCTGAGGGGGACTGTGCTAGCAAAGTAGGCCCTCCTCATGTTATTTCATGAGAATTATTTATGGGAAAAGAACTGAGCAAATAGGGTTATTAAGAAGGACTTGGAGGAAGATGAACAGAACTGTAAGTTGTAAATTAAATAAAGAATGAGAGTGAAGGAAAGAAACCTACAGCAAGTCGCGGGATCTGGTTCTGCTCTTGCTTCACAGCAGTTTGCTATCACTGACCTAAGCACTTCCACACAGCTTCAGAGTCTGTTTTGTTATTGTACATAATAGGTCTGAGTATAAAAAAAAAAATAGCCTGAGGAAAAAAAGTTGTGAAATACATGTAGACTCCAGGACAGATCCTCAGATGAGGGTAAATGACACAAATCTCAAAAGAGTTCAGAAGAGCTGATATAATCTGGGCTTTTGAGGGGGTTTGGGTATGTTTCATTTTTTTGTGTTATGAATAATAGATAATTATGCGGTTTGTTACTAAACTTGTTTCAGTATTTTGTGTATGGTTTGCTATTTTTTGGTGAAAATATACTGTACTTGTTTAGCTTAAGTCTATGCAGAAATACTCATCAGATTATCTCTATTTGATGGATTTATGCTGCTACACAATGAACCCAAATCTCAGTTTGCTGTTTCGGGGCTTTGAAATAAATCCCTGAGCTGCAACCTTGATATCTTTCTCCTTTATCTGACTGCGTGGTGAGCTCTCTAAGTCAGCAAAATGGCTTTTTCAGCCTGACACCCTTCCTCGTCTTCTGGGCAGGACAGATGAACAGACACTTTTGAGGGGAAATGTTGAAAGCTACAGCTAAGTACACATCCATCTGTTCTTGAATGTTTTGGAAACCTTCTGTAGATTGCTTTATACATCATTCAAATGATCATTGAACGGGAAACTGCAAGAACAAGTGATTCAGCCACAAACTAACAGCGAAGGATAATTGACTGCCACTTAGCCTGAGTGACTGACATTTTCATCCAAACTGTCCATTCTGTTCAAATGTTTGGCTGAATCGCATGCCCAGGATTTCTTTTGGTGATTTGAATCTCCTGTTGGCTGAATAATTTTTGCTTCCTGTAGCATTTCAGATAAATGAGATTGCACTGAGAGCAAAAAAGAGCTAACACCATTCCGGTGGAGAAATTTTTGGCTCCGCAACTTGTCTTTTCTCACTTCAGAGACTCTCCAAGTAACAGAACATATAACATAGCCTTTTAACGTGCACATTGTTTCCAGCCTTCCTTCTAATGGCGATGCTGTAAATTGAACTAACCGTTTGGTCATGTTTTAATAATTAACACTTTAACACAAAAGAGTCTTTTTGGTATCCTGTCATTCGTTGAAGTTTCATAGGTTATTTTAAAAGTCTGTTTTGTCAATCTGCTCTGTAGTTGCAAGGAAAGAGATTCTAAATTAAACCTAATGGGCCTTTTTAATTTTTTTAAAGGGCCTCAGACCAGACTTAATTTGTGCCTGTAATACCATGGTGTGATATGTGTGATTTTATTGCCTCTCTGTAGTAATGGCTCTGCAACAGTTGCAGTTCCCATTGCAGCTGGAGGTGAAGCTTTGCCTTAGGTCACATTCCTGGTGCTGGAGGCACAGCCCCCTGCTGCTGGAGGGGTGTCTGCCTGGTGTTTGGCCAGTTTGGCCCCCCACCCCCTCTCAATTTAATGGGAAACAGGTTGATTTGCCAGACGTTTGGGTCTAAGGAGTAGGTTCATCAAGGTGTGACCTGATGCACTGGCTAGAAACTGCATTTCCCGTGATATATCCAGGACATATAGAGCAGGCAGGGTGCCAGTGCAAACCTTGGGGTGCTTGCCTAGTGCGTTCTTGCAGAAGGTATGTTTTTGGATGGCAAAGAGATTCGTACTCTGACATGGTTCAACAGGTCTAGAGATACATTCACATCACTGCATGTCAGACACATACCTGATGTACCTAGAATTAGGAGGCTGTTCTCCTTAGCTCCATATCCATAGTCAGCTGAGGGAAAACACTTGTTTGTACTCTGGAAAGGGAGAGAATACACAGTGTAAAGAGGGAGACTCCCTTCGTAACATAAACACCTGCCATGGGAGGTGCTCTCTCGCTTGCTTCTGTGATTTGCTCCTGGAGTGATGGTGAG
>JAWUZG010001242.1:0-52757 GCA_036785705.1 Acanthornis magna
GGGTTATTTAGGGTTTTTTGGGGATTTTTGGGATTTATGGGATTGGGAATTGGATTGGGAATGAAGGGAATGGGATTAATGGGGTTGGGAATGGTGGGGATGGAGTTAATGGGATCGGGGATGGAGTTAATGGGGTAAATGGGGATGGGGTTCCTGCTGGACTCGTCCCGATCCAGCTGCATCTGTGAGCGATTTTTGGGGTTATTTAGGGGTTTTTTGGGGATTTTTGGGATTTATGGGATTGGGAATTGGATTGGGAATGAAGGGAATGGGATTAATGGGGTTGGGGTGGATGGGGATGGGATTGGGGATGGGGTTCCTGCTGGACTCGTCCCGATCCAGCTGCATCTGTGAGCGATTTTTGGGGTTATTTAGGGGATTTTTGGGATTTTTGGGATTTATGGGATTTATGGGATTGGGAATGGGGTTGGGAATGGAGGGGATGGAGTTAATGGGATCGGGGATGGAGTTAATGGGGTAAATGGGGATGGGGTTCCTGCTGGACTCGTCCCGATCCAGCTGCATCTGTGAGGGGTTTTTGGGGTTATTTAGGGTTTTTTGGGATTTATGGGATTTATGGGATCGGGAATGGGATTGGGAATGGAGGGAATGGGATTAATGGGATTGGGAATGGTGGGGATGGAGTTAATGGGATCGGGGATGGAGTTAATGGGGTAAATGGGGATGGGGTTCCTGCTGGATTCATCCCGCTCCAGCTGCATCTGTGAGGAGTTTTTGGGGTTATTTAGGGTTTTTTTGGGGATTTTTGGGATTTATGGGATTGGGAATGGGATTGGGAATGAAGGGAATGGGATTAATGGGGTTGGGATGGATGGGGATGGGATTGGGGATGGGGTTCCTGCTGGACTCGTCCCGATCCAGCTGCATCTGTGAGCGGTTTTTGGGGTTATTTAGGGGTTTTTTGGGGATTTTTGGGATTTATGGGATTGGGAATGGGATTGGGAATGAAGGGAATGGGATTAATGGGGTTGGGAATGGTGGGGATGGAGTTAATGGGATCGGGGATGGAGTTAATGGGGTAAATGGGGATGGGGTTCCTGCTGGACTCGTCCCGATCCAGCTGCATCTGTGAGCGATTTTTGGGGTTATTTAGGGGTTTTTTGGGATTTATGGGATTTATGGGATTGGGAATTGGATTGGGAATGGAGGGGATGGAGTTAATGGGATCGGGGATGGAGTTAATGGGGTAAATGGGGATGGGGTTCCTGCTGGACTCGTCCCGATCCAGCTGCATCTGTGAGCGATTTTTGGGGTTATTTAGGGGTTTTTTGGGGATTTTTGGGATTTATGGGATTGGGAATTGGATTGGGAATGAAGGGAATGGGATTAATGGGGTTGGGGTGGATGGGGATGGGATTGGGGATGGGGTTCCTGCTGGACTCGTCCCGATCCAGCTGCATCTGTGAGCGATTTTTGGGTTATTTAGGGGATTTTTGGGATTTTTGGGATTTATGGGATTTATGGGATTGGGAATGGGGTTGGGAATGGAGGGGATGGAGTTAATGGGATCGGGGATGGAGTTAATGGGGTAAATGGGGATGGGGTTCCTGCTGGACTCGTCCCGATCCAGCTGCATCTGTGAGGGGTTTTTGGGTTATTTAGGGTTTTTTGGGATTTATGGGATTTATGGGATCGGGAATGGGATTGGGAATGGAGGGAATGGGATTAATGGGATTGGGAATGGTGGGGATGGAGTTAATGGGATCGGGGATGGAGTTAATGGGGTAAATGGGGATGGGGTTCCTGCTGGATTCATCCCGCTCCAGCTGCATCTGTGAGGAGTTTTTGGGGTTATTTAGGGTTTTTTTGGGGATTTTTGGGATTTATGGGATTGGGAATGGGATTGGGAATGAAGGGAATGGGATTAATGGGGTTGGGATGGATGGGGATGGGATTGGGGATGGGGTTCCTGCTGGACTCGTCCCGATCCAGCTGCATCTGTGAGCGATTTTTGGGGTTATTTAGGGGTTTTTTGGGGATTTTTGGGATTTATGGGATCGGGAATGGGATTGGGAATGGAGGGAATGGGATTAATGGGATCGGGGATGGAGTTAATGGGGCAAATGGGGATGGGGTTCCTGCTGGACTCATCCCGCTCCAGCTGCATCTGTGAGGAGTTTTTGGGTTATTTAGGGGATTTTGGGATTTTTGGGATTTTTAATGGGATTTGTGGGATTGGGATTGGAGTTGGGAGTACTGGGAATGGGATAAATGGGATCGGGGATAGATTTAATGGGGCAAATGGGGATGGGGTTCCTGCTGGACTCGTCCCGATCCAGCTGCATCTGTGAGCGATTTTTGGGGTTATTTAGGGTTTTTTTGGGATTTATGGGATTTATGGGATTGGGAATGGGGTTGGGAATGAAGGGAATGGGATTAATGGGGTTGGGATGGATGGGGATGGGATTGGGGATGGGGTTCCTGCTGGACTCGTCCCGATCCAGCTGCATCTGTGAGCGATTTTGGGGTTATTTAGGGGTTTTTTGGGATTTTTGGGATTTATGGGATCGGGAATGGGATTGGGAATGGAGGGGATGGAGTTAATGGGATCGGGGATGGAGTTAATGGGGTAAATGGGGATGGGGGTTCCTGCTGGATTCATCCCGCTCCAGCTGCATCTGTGAGCGATTTTTGGGGTTATTTAGGGTTTTTTGGGGATTTATGGGATTTATGGATCGGGAATGGGGTTGGGAATGGAGGGAATGGGATTAATGGGGTTGGGATGGATGGGGATGGGATTGGGGATGGGGTTCCTGCTGGACTCGTCCCGATCCAGCTGCATCTGTGAGCGATTTTTGGGGTTATTTAGGGGATTTTGGGGATTTTTAATGGGATTTGGGGGATTTGGGGGATCGGAATGGGGTTGGGAATGGAGGGAATGGGATTAATGGGATCGGGGATGGAGTTAATGGGGCAAATGGGGATGGGGTTCCTGCTGGATTCATCCCGATCCAGCTGCATCTGTGAGCGATTTTTGGGGTTATTTAGGGTTTTTTTTGGGATTTATGGGATTTATGGGATTGGGAATTGGGTTGGGAATGAAGGGAATGGGATTAATGGGATTGGGATGGATGGGGATGGGATTGGGGATGGGGTTCCTGCTGGATTCATCCCGCTCCAGCTGCATCTGTGAGCGGTTTTTGGGGTTATTTAGGGTTTTTTGGGGATTTTTGGGATTTATGGGATCGGGAATGGGATTGGGAATGAAGGGAATGGGATTAATGGGGTTGGGATGGATGGGGATGGGATTGGGGATGGGGTTCCTGCTGGACTCGTCCCGATCCAGCTGCATCTGTGAGCGATTTTTGGGGTTATTTAGGGTTTTTTGGGATTTTTGGGATTTATGGGATCGGGAATGGGATTGGGAATGGAGGGAATGGGATTAATGGGGTTGGGGTGGATGGGGATGGGATTGGGGATGGGGTTCCTGCTGGACTCATCCCGATCCAGCTGCATCTGTGAGCGATTTTTGGGGTTATTTAGGGGATTTTGGGGATTTTTAATGGGATTTGGGGGATTTGGGGGATCGGGAATGGGGTTGGGAATGGAGGGAATGGGATTAATGGGGTTGGGATGGATGGGGATGGGATTGGGGATGGGGTTCCTGCTGGATTCATCCCGCTCCAGCTGCATCTGTGAGCGATTTTTGGGGTTATTTAGGGGATTTTGGGGATTTTTGGGATTTATGGGATTGGGAATGGGGTTGGGAATGGAGGGGATGGAGTTAATGGGATCGGGGATGGAGTTAATGGGGCAAATGGGGATGGGGTTCCTGCTGGACTCATCCCGCTCCAGCTGCATCTGTGAGCGATTTTTGGGGTTATTTAGGGGATTTTGGGGTTATTTAGGGGATTTGGGGGATTTGGGGGATCGGGAATGGGGTTGGGAATGAAGGGAATGGGACTAATGGGATCGGGGATGGAGTTAATGGGGTAAATGGGGATGGGGTTCCTGCTGGACTCGTCCCGCTCCAGCTGCATCTGTGAGCGATTTAGGGGATTCGTGCGATTTGTGGGATTGGGACTGGGATGAACTGGGACGGACTGGGAGGGCTCCAGGCCCTCACCAGGTGCCCCCCCGAGCTCAGAAACCTCTGTCAGAGTCGCGGGGGGGGCCCCAATTCCACCTGGTCAGGGAAGGGCGGGGCCGCACTGGGATGGGCTGGGCTGGGATTGCGGGGACTGGGCGGGACTGGGATTAAACTGGGATGAACTGGGACGGACTGGGAGGGCTCCAGGCCCTGACCAGGTGCCCCCCCGTGCCCCCCCAGCCCAGCAGGTGCCATCAGAGTCGCGGGGGACCCCCAATTCCACCTGGTCCGGGAGGGGCGGGGCTGAGCTGGGCTGGGATTGCGGGGACTGGGCGGGACTGGGATTAAACTGGGATGAACTGGGACGGACTGGGAGGGCTCCAGGCCCTGACCAGGTGCCCCCCCGAGCTCAGAAACCTCTGTCAGAGTCGCGGGGGGGCCCCAATTCCACCTGGTCAGGGAAGGGCGGGGCCGCACTGGGATGGGCTGGGCTGGGATTGCGGGGACTGGGCGGGACTGGGATTAAACTGGGATGAACTGGGACGGACTGGGAGGGCTCCAGGCCCTGACCAGGTGCCCCCCCGAGCTCAGAAACCTCTGTCAGAGTCGCGGGGGGGCCCCAATTCCACCTGGTCCGGGAGGGGCGGGGCTGAGCTGGGCTGGGATTGCGGGGACTGGGCGGGACTGGGATGAACTGGGACGGACTGGGACGGACTGGGAGGGCTCCAGGCGCTCACCAGGTGCCCCCCCGTGCCCCCCCCAGCCCAGCAGGTGCCATCAGAGTCGCGGGGGACCCCCAATTCCACCTGGTCCGGGAGGGGCGGGGCTGAGCTGGGCTGGGATTGCGGGGACTGGGATTAAACTGGGATGAACTGGGACGGACTGGGACGGACTGGGAGGGCTCCAGGCCCTCACCAGGTGCCCCCCCGTGCCCCCCCCAGCCCAGCAGGTGCCATCAGAGTCGCGGGGGACCCCCAATTCCACCTGGTCCGGGAGGGGCGGGGCTGAGCTGGGCTGGGATTGCGGGGACTGGGCGGGACTGGGATTAAACTGGGATGAACTGGGACGAACTGGGAGGGCTCCAGGCCCTCACCAGGTGCCCCCCCGAGCTCAGAAACCTCTGTCAGAGTCGCGGGGGGGCCCCAATTCCACCTGGTCAGGGAAGGGCGGGGCCGCACTGGGATGGGCTGGGCTGGGCTGGGATTGAGGGGACTGGGCGGGACTGGGATTAAACTGGGATGAACTGGGACGGACTGGGAGGGCTCCAGGCGCTCACCAGGTGCCCCCCCGTACCCCCCCCAGCCCAGCAGGTGCCATCAGAGTCGCGGGGGACCCCCAATTCCACCTGGTCCGGGAGGGGCGGGGCTGAGCTGGGCTGGGATTGCGGGGACTGGGCGGGACTGGGATTAAACTGGGATGAACTGGGACGGACTGGGAGGGCTCCAGGCCCTGACCAGGTGCCCCCCCGTGCCCCCCCAGCCCAGCAGGTGCCATCAGAGTCGCGGGGGACCCCCAATTCCACCTGGTCCGGGAGGGGCGGGGCCGCACTGGGATGGGCTGGGCTGGGATTGCGGGGACTGGGCGGGACTGGGATTAAACTGGGATGAACTGGGACGAACTGGGAGGGCTCCAGGCGCTCACCAGGTGCCCCCCCGTGCCCCCCCCAGCCCAGCAGGTGCCATCAGAGTCGCGGGGGACCCCCAATTCCACCTGGTCCGGGAGGGGCGGGGCTGAGCTGGGCTGGGATTGCGGGGACTGGGATTAAACTGGGATGAACTGGGACGGACTGGGACGGACTGGGAGGGCTCCAGGCGCTCACCAGGTGCCCCCCCGTGCCCCCAAGGCCCAGCAGGTGCCATCAGAGTCGCGGGGGACCCCCAATTCCACCTGGTCCGGGAGGGGCGGGGCTGAGCTGGGCTGGGATTGCGGGGACTGGGCAGGACTGGGATTAAACTGGGATGAACTGGGACGGACTGGGAGGGCTCCAGGCCCTCACCAGGTGCCCCCCCGAGCTCAGAAACCTCTGTCAGAGTCGCGGGGGGGCCCCAATTCCACCTGGTCCGGGAGGGGCGGGGCTGAGCTGGGCTGGGATTGCGGGGACTGGGATTAAACTGGGATGAACTGGGACGGACTGGGACGGACTGGGAGGGCTCCAGGCGCTCACCAGGTGCCCCCCCGTGCCCCCCAAGCCCAGCAGGTGCCATCAGAGTCGCGGGGGACCCCCAATTCCACCTGGTCCGGGAGGGGCGGGGCTGAGCTGGGCTGGGATTGCGGGGACTGGGCGGGACTGGGATTAAACTGGGATGAACTGGGACGAACTGGGAGGGCTCCAGGCGCTCACCAGGTGCCCCCCCGAGCTCAGAAACCTCTGTCAGAGTCGCGGGGGGGGCCCCAATTCCACCTGGTCAGGGAAGGGCGGGGCCGCACTGGGATGGGCTGGGCTGGGATTGCGGGGACTGGGCGGGACTGGGATTAAACTGGGATGAACTGGGACGGACTGGGAGGGCTCCAGGCCCTCACCAGGTGCCCCCCCGAGCTCAGAAACCTCTGTCAGAGTCGCGGGGGGGCCCCAATTCCACCTGGTCCGGGAGGGGCGGGGCTGAGCTGGGCTGGGATTGCGGGGATTGGGCGGGACTGGGATTAAACTGGGATGAACTGGGACGAACTGGGAGGGCTCCAGGCGCTCACCAGGTGCCCCCCCGAGCTCAGAAACCTCTGTCAGAGTCGCGGGGGGGGCCCCAATTCCACCTGGTCAGGGAAGGGCGGGGCCGCACTGGGATGGGCTGGGCTGGGCTGGGATTGCGGGGACTGGGCGGGACTGGGATTAAACTGGGATGAACTGGGACGGACTGGGAGGGCTCCAGGCGCTCACCAGGTGCCCCCCCGTGCCCCCCCAGCCCAGCAGGTGCCATCAGAGTCGCGGGGGACCCCCAATTCCACCTGGTCCGGGAGGGGCGGGGCTGAGCTGGGCTGGGATTGCGGGGACTGGGCGGGACTGGGATTAAACTGGGATGAACTGGGATGAACTGGGACGGACTGGGAGGGCTCCAGGCCCTCACCAGGTGCCCCCCCGAGCTCAGAAACCTCTGTCAGAGTCGCGGGGGGGCCCCAATTCCACCTGGTCCGGGAGGGGCGGGGCTGAGCTGGGCTGGGATTGCGGGGATTGGGCGGGACTGGGATTAAACTGGGATGAACTGGGACGGACTGGGAGGGCTCCAGGCCCTCACCAGGTGCCCCCCCGTGCCCCCAAGGCCAGCAGGTGCCATCAGAGTCGCGGGGGACCCCCAATTCCACCTGGTCCGGGAGGGGCGGGGCTGAGCTGGGCTGGGATTGCGGGGACTGGGATTAAACTGGGATGAACTGGGACGGACTGGGAGGGCTCCAGGCGCTCACCAGGTGCCCCCCCGTGCCCCCCCCAGCCCAGCAGGTGCCATCAGAGTCGCGGGGGACCCCCAATTCCACCTGGTCCGGGAGGGGCGGGGCTGAGCTGGGCTGGGATTGCGGGGACTGGGCGGGACTGGGATTAAACTGGGATGAACTGGGACGGACTGGGAGGGCTCCAGGCGCTCACCAGGTGCCCCCCCGTGCCCCCCCCAGCCCAGCAGGTGCCATCAGAGTCGCGGGGGACCCCCAATTCCACCTGGTCCGGGAGGGGCGGGGCTGAGCTGGGCTGGGATTGCGGGGACTGGGATTAAACTGGGATGAACTGGGACGGACTGGGACGGACTGGGAGGGCTCCAGGCGCTCACCAGGTGCCCCCCCGTGCCCCCAAAGCCCAGCAGGTGCCATCAGAGTCGCGGGGGACCCCCAATTCCACCTGGTCCGGGAGGGGCGGGGCTGAGCTGGGCTGGGATTGCGGGGACTGGGCGGGACTGGGATTAAACTGGGATGAACTGGGACGGACTGGGACGGACTGGGAGGGCTCCAGGCCCTCACCAGGTGCCCCCCCGAGCTCAGAAACCTCTGTCAGAGTCGCGGGGGGGCCCCAATTCCACCTGGTCAGGGAAGGGCGGGGCCGCACTGGGATGGGCTGGGCTGGGATTGCGGGGACTGGGCGGGACTGGGATTAAACTGGGATGAACTGGGACGAACTGGGAGGGCTCCAGGCGCTCACCAGGTGCCCCCCCGTGCCCCCCCCAGCCCAGCAGGTGCCATCAGAGTCGCGGGGGACCCCCAATTCCACCTGGTCCGGGAGGGGCGGGGCTGAGCTGGGCTGGGATTGCGGGGACTGGGCGGGACTGGGATTAAACTGGGATGAACTGGGACGGACTGGGAGGGCTCCAGGCCCTCACCAGGTGCCCCCCCGAGCTCAGAAACCTCTGTCAGAGTCGCGGGGGCCCCCAATTCCACCTGGTCAGGGAAGGGCGGGGCCGCACTGGGATGGGCTGGGCTGGGATTGCGGGGACTGGGATTAAACTGGGATGAACTGGGACGGACTGGGAGGGCTCCAGGCGCTCACCAGGTGCCCCCCCCGAGCTCAGAAACCTCTGTCAGAGTCGCGGGGGACCCCCAACTCCACCTGGTCCGGGAGGGGCGGGGCTGAGCTGGGCTGGGATTGCGGGCACTGGGCGGGACTGGGATTAAACTGGGATGAACTGGGACGGACTGGGAGGGCTCCAGGCGCTCACCAGGTGCCCCCCCGAGCTCAGAAACCTCTGTCAGAGTCGCGGGGGACCCCCAATTCCACCTGGTCAGGGAAGGGCGGGGCTGAGCTGGGCTGGGATTGCGGGGACTGGGCGGGACTGGGATTAAACTGGGATGAACTGGGACGGACTGGGAGGGCTCCAGGCCCTGACCAGGTGCCCCCCCGTGCCCCCAAGGCCAGCAGGTGCCATCAGAGTCGCGGGGGCCCCCCAATTCCACCTGGTCCGGGAGGGGCGGGGCTGAGCTGGGCTGGGATTGCGGGGACTGGGATTAAACTGGGATGAACTGGGACGAACTGGGAGGGCTCCAGGCGCTCACCAGGTGCCCCCCCGTGCCCCCCCAGCCCAGCAGGTGCTGTCCGAGGCCCGCGGGCCGTGTTTCCGCCTGCTGCGGGAGGGGGGAGGCTGCGCGCTGCCCACCCTGCGCAACATCACCCGCCAGGTGTGCTGCTGCAGCCGCGTGGGCAAGGCCTGGGGGGGCTCCTGCCTGCGCTGCCCCCCCTTCGGATCCGGTGAGAGACCCCCCCCCAATTCGGGGAGACCCCCCCCTCAATTCGGGGAGACCCCCCCCCCAATTCGTGGGAAAAAAACCCGGGGTCTGGGCACCCCAAAAAGCCACGAAAATCCCCCCCCCCCCCCAAAATGGCCCGAGGAGCACTCAAAAAATGGCAAGAACCTCCCCAAACACCTCCCCCCCAAAAAATTCCTGGGACCCCTCCCCAAATTCCTGGGACCCCTCCCCAAATTTCTGGGACCACTCCTCAAATTTCTGGGACCACTCCTCAAATTCCTGGGACCACTCCCCAAATTTCTGGGACCACTCCTCAAATTCCTGGGACCACTCCCCAAATTTCTGGGACCACTCCCCAAATTCCTGGGACCACTCCTTAAATTCCTGGGACCCCTTCTCAAATTCCTGGGACCACTCCCCAAATTCCTGGGACCCCTCCCCAAATTCCTGGGACCCCTCCCCAAATTCCTGGGACCACTCCCCAAATTCCTGGGACCACTCCCCAAATTCCTGAGCCCCCCCCCCCACCCCTTCCTCTCCATCCCCACCCAATTCTGCCCCACGGACGATCTCGGGGTGTGAATTTTGGGATGCCCCCCCCCCCCCAAAATCCGACCCCCCCGACCCAAATCCGAGCCCCCCGACCCAATTCCGACCCTCCCCGAATTGCTGGGACCCCTCCCCAAATTCCTGAGCCCCCCAATCCTTTTCCCTTCTCTTTTCCCACCCAATTCTGCCCCTGGGGAATCTCGGGGTGCGAATTTTGGGGTGTCCCCCCCTAAATTCGACCCCCCCGACCCAAATCCGACCCTCCCCGAATTCCTGGGACCACTCCCCAAATTCCTGGGACCACTCCCCAAATTCCTGGGACCCCTCCCCAAATTTCTGAGCCCCCCCCCACCCCTTCCTCTCCATCCCCACCAAATTCTGCCCCACGGACGATCTCGGGGTGCGAATTTTGGGATGCCCCCCCCCCCCCCAAAATCCGACCCCCCCGACCCAAATCCGAGCCCCCCGACCCAATTCCGACCCTCCCTGAATTTCTGGGACCCCTCCCCAAATTCCTGAGCCCCCCCCCCCACCCCTTCCTCTCCATCCCCACCCAATTCTGCCCCACGGACGATCTCGGGGTGCGAATTTTGGGATGCCGCCCCCCCCCCCAAAATCCGACCCCCCCGACCCAAATCCGAGCCCCCCGACCCAATTCCGACCCTCCCCGAATTGCTGGGACCCCTCCCCAAATTCCTGAGCCCCCCCGACCCTTTTCTCCTCTCTTTTCCCACCCAATTCTGCCCCTGGGGAATCTCGGGGTGCGAATTTTGGGGTGTCCCCCCCCCCAAATCCGACCCCCCCGACCCAAATCCGACCCTCCCCGAATTCCTGGGACCACTCCCCAAATTCCTGGGACCACTCCCCAAATTCCTGGGACCACTCCCCAAATTTCTGAGCCCCCCCCCACCCCTTCCTCTCCATCCCCACCCAATTCTGCCCCACGGACGATCTCGGGGTGCGAATTTTGGGATGCCCCCCCCCCCAAAATCCGACCCCCCCCGACCCAAATCCGAGCCCCCCGACCCAATTCCGACCCTCCCCGAATTGCTGGGACCCCTCCCCAAATTCCTGAGCCCCCCCAATCCTTTTCCCCTCTCTTTTCTCACCCAATTCTGCCCCTGGGGAATCTCGGGGTGCGAATTTTGGGGTGTCCCCCCCTAAATTCGACCCCCCCGACCCAAATCCGACCCTCCCCGAATTCCTGGGACCACTCCCCAAATTCCTGGGACCACTCCCCAAATTCCTGGGACCCCTCCCCAAATTTCTGAGCCCCCCCCCACCCCTTCCTCTCCATCCCCACCCAATTCTGCCCCACGGACGATCTCGGGGTGCGAATTTTGGGATGCCCCCCCCCCCAAAATCCGACCCCCCCCGACCCAAATCCGAGCCCCCCGACCCAATTCCGACCCTCCCCGAATTGCTGGGACCCCTCCCCAAATTCCTGAGCCCCCCCAATCCTTTTCCCCTCTCTTTTCTCACCCAATTCTGCCCCTGGGGAATCTCGGGGTGAAAATTTTGGGGTGTCCCCCCCTAAATTCGACCCCCCCGACCCAAATCCGACCCTCCCCGAATTCCTGGGACCACTCCCCAAATTCCTGGGACCACTCCCCAAATTCCTGGGACCACTCCCCAAATTTCTGAGCCCCCCCCCCACCCCTTCCTCTCCATCCCCACCAAATTCTGCCCCACGGACGATCTCGGGGTGCGAATTTTGGGATGCCGCCCCCCCCCCCCAAAATCCGACCCCCCCGACCCAAATCCGAGCCCCCCGACCCAATTCCGACCCTCCCCGAATTGCTGGGACCCCTCCCCAAATTCCTGAGCCCCCCCGACCCTTTTCTCCTCTCTTTTCCCACCCAATTCTGCCCCTGGGGAATCTCGGGGTGCGAATTTTGGGGTGTCCCCCCCCCCAAATCCGACCCCCCCGACCCAAATCCGACCCTCCCCGAATTCCTGGGACCACTCCCCAAATTCCTGGGACCACTCCCCAAATTTCTGAGCCCCCCCCCACCCCTTCCTCTCCATCCCCACCCAATTCTGCCCCACGGACGATCTCGGGGTGCGAATTTTGGGATGCCCCCCCCCCCAAAATCCGACCCCCCCCGACCCAAATCCGAGCCCCCCGACCCAATTCCGACCCTCCCCGAATTGCTGGGACCCCTCCCCAAATTCCTGAGCCCCCCCAATCCTTTTCCCCTCTCTTTTCTCACCCAATTCTGCCCCTGGGGAATCTCGGGGTGCGAATTTTGGGGTGTCCCCCCCTAAATTCGACCCCCCCGACCCAAATCCGACCCTCCCCGAATTCCTGGGACCACTCCCCAAATTCCTGGGACCACTCCCCAAATTCCTGGGACCACTCCCCAAATTTCTGAGCCCCCCACCCCACCCCTTCCTCTCCATCCCCACCCAATTCTGCCCCACGGACGATCTCGGGGTGTGAATTTTGGGATGCCCCCCCCCCCCCCAAAATCCGACCCCCCCGACCCAAATCCGAGCCCCCCGACCCAATTCCGACCCTCCCCGAATTGCTGGGACCCCTCCCCAAATTCCTGAGCCCCCCAATCCTTTTCCCCTCTCTTTTCCCACCCAATTCTGCCCCTGGGGAATCTCGGGGTGCGAATTTTGGGGTGTCCCCCCCTAAATTCGACCCCCCCGACCCAAATCCGACCCTCCCCGAATTCCTGGGACCACTCCCCAAATTCCTGGGACCACTCCCCAAATTCCTGGGACCACTCCCCAAATTTCTGAGCCCCCCCCCACCCCTTCCTCTCCATCCCCACCCAATTCTGCCCCACGGACGATCTCGGGGTGTGAATTTTGGGATGCCCCCCCCCCCAAAATCCGACCCCCCCCGACCCAGTTCTGACACTCCCCGAATTGCTGGGACCCCTCCCCAAATTCCTGGGACCCCTCCCCAAATTTCTGAGCCCCCCCGACCCTCTCCCCCCCTACCCCTTCCCCTCCATCCCCACCCAATTCTGCCCCTGGGGAATCTCGGGGTGAAAATTTTGGGGTGTCCCCCCCTAAATTCGGCCCCCCCCGACCCAATTCCGAGCCCCCCGACCCAATTCCGACCCTCCCCGAATTGCTGGGACCCCTCCCCAAATTCCTGAGCCCCCCCGACCCTTTTCCCCTCTCTTTTCCCACCCAATTCTGCCCCTGGGGAATCTCGGGGTGCAAATTTTGGGGTGTCCCCCCCTAAATTCGACGCCCCCCGACCCAATTCCGACCCTCCCCAAATTCCTGGGACCACTCCCCAAATTCCTGGGACCCCTCCCCAAATTCCTGAGCCCCCCCGACCCTTTTCTCCTCTCTTTTCCCACCCAATTTTGCCCCTGGGGAATCTCGGGGTGCAAATTTTGGGGTGTCCCCCCCTAAATTCGACGCCCCCCGACCCAATTCCGACCCTCCCCAAATTCCTGGGACCCCTCCCCAAATTTCTGAGCCCCCCCGACCCTCTCCCCCCTACCCCTTCCCCTCCTTTCCCACCCAATTCTGCCCCTGGGGAATCTCGGGGTGCAAATTTTGGGGTGTCCCCCCCCAAATCCGACCCCCCCCGACCCAGTTCTGACACTCCCCGAATTGCTGGGACCCCTCCCCAAATTCCTGGGACCACTCCCCAAATTCCTGCCTCCCCCAATCTTTTTCCCCCCCCTCCTTTCCCACCCAATTCTGCCCCTGGGGAATCTCGGGGTGAAAATTTTGGGGTGTCCCCCCCTAAATTCGACCCCCCCGACCCAATTCTGACCCTCCCCTTGTCCCCCCGCCCCAAAAAGAGGGTTTCAAGGAGATCTGCCCGGCCGGGCCCGGCTATCACTACTCGGCCTCGGACCTGCGGATCAATACTCAATTCCTGGGCCAGGATGTGACCAGGGTCCCGCTGGGGCCCCCCCCCCGCGCCCCCCCGACCGCCTGTGAGACCCCCCGAAACCCCCCCGGACCCCCCAAAACCACCCCAAAATCCCCCCGAAATCCCTGATGTCCCTAAAGCCCCAAAACTCCGAAAAACTCCAAAAAACCTCCCGAAAAAAACGAAATTCCTCTCAATGCTCCAAAATCCCCCCGCGCCCCCACGATCGCCTGTGAGACCCCCCCCCCGAACCCCCCAAAAACCCCCCCAAAATCCCCCAAAAATCACCCCCGAATTCCTGATCCCCCCAAAAACCCCCCCAAAATCCCCCAAAAATCACCCCCGAATTCCTGATCCCCCCAAATTCCCCCAAAATCTCCTCCAAACCCCCCCCAAATCCCCCTTAAAACTGCTCCTAATCCTCCCCAATTCCCCCAAAACCCCCCCAAATTTCCCCCAAATCCCCTAACCCCCCCCCTAAATCCCCCCAGATCCCTTAAAATCCCCCCCAAAATCCTCCCCAAATTCCCTCCTAACCCCCCCAGAGTCCCCAAAATCCCCGCTTGAACCCCTCCTAACCCCCTTAAAACCCCTCCCGGACCCCCTTAAACCTCCCCAAATCCCCCCAGACCCTCCCGAATCCCCTCCTAAACCCCCCCAAATCCCTTCCAGACCCCCTTAAACCTCCCCAAACCCCTCCTAAACCCCCCCAAATCCCCCCAATCATCCCCAAATCCCCTCTAAAACCCCCCCAAATCCCCTTAAAACCGCTCCTAATCCTCCCCAAATCCCCCAAAACCCATCCTAAGCCCCCCAAATCCCCTAAACCCCCCCAAATCTCCTTTAAACCCCCCCAAATCTCCTTTAAACCCCTCAAACCTCCCCAAATCCCCTCCAAACCCCTAAATAACCCCCCAAATCCCCCTTAAAACCCCCCCAAATCTCCCCTAAACCCCCCCAAAATCTCCTTTAAACCTCCCCAAAATCTCCTTTAAACCTCCCCAAATCCCTCCTAACCCCCCCAAATCTCCTTTAGAACCCCCCCAAAATCCCCCCAAATCCTCCCCAAACCCCTCCTAACCCCCCAAATCCCCCCAAAACCCCTAAATAATCCCCAAATCCCCCCCAAATCCCCCCCAAACCCCTAAATAACCCCCCAAATCCCCCTTAAAACCCCCCCAAATATCCTCTAAACCCCCCAAAATCCCCCCAAATCCCCCCCAAACCCCTCCTAACCCCCCAAATCCCCCCAAAACCCCTAAATAACCCCCCAAATCCCCCTTAAACCCCCCCAAATATCCTCTAAACCCCCCCAAAATCCCCCCAAATCCCCTTTTAAACCCCTCAAACCTCCCCAAATCCCCCCAAATCCCTAAATAACCCCCAAATCCCCCCCAAATCCCCCTTAAAACCCCCCCAAATATCCTCTAAACCCCCCCAAATCCCCCCCAAATCCTCCCCAAACCCCTCCTAACCCCCCAAATCCCCCCGAACCCCCCCCAAACCCCTAAATAACCCCCCAAATCCCCCTTAAAACCCCCCCAAATATCCTCTAAACCCCCCAAAATCCCCCCAAATCCTCCCCAAACCCCTCCTAACCCCCCAAATCCCCCCAAAACCCCCAAATCCCCCCCAAATCCCCCTTAAAGTCCCCCCAAATATCCTCTAAACCCCCCCAAAATCCCCCCCAAATCCCCCCAAACCCCTAAATAACCCCCCAAATCTCCCTTAAAACCCCCCAAATATCCTCTAAACCCCCCCAAAATCCCCCCAAATCCTCCCCAAACCCCTCCTAACCCCCCAAATCCCCTCCAAAACCCCTAAATAACCCCCCAAATCCCCCTTAAAACCCCCCCAAATATCCTCTAAACCCCCCAAAATCCCCCCCAAATCCTCCCCAAACCCCTCCTAACCCCCCAAATCCCCCCGAACCCCCCCCAAACCCGTAAATAACCCCCCAAACCCCCCCAAATCCCCCTTAAACCCCCCCCAAATATCCTCTAAACCCCCCCAAAATCTCCTTTAAACCTCCCCAAAATCTCCTTTAAACCTCCCCAAATCCCTCCTAACCCCCCCCAAATCTCCTTTAGAACCCCCCCAAAATCCCCCCAAATCCCCTTTAAACCCCTCAAACCTCCCCAAATCCCCCCAAATCCCCTCGAAACCCCTAAATAACCCCCAAATCCCCCCCAAACCCCTAAATAACCCCCCAAATCCCCCTTAAAACCCCCCCAGATATCCTCTAAACCCCCCCAAATCTCCCCTAAACCCCCCCAAAATCTCCTTTAAACCTCCCCAAAATCTCCTTTAAACCTCCCCAAATCCCTCCTAACCCCCCCAAATCTCCTTTAGAACCCCCCCAAAATCCCCCCAAATCCTCCCCAAACCCCTCCTAACCCCCCAAATCCCCCCAAAACCCCTAAATAATCCCCAAATCCCCCCCAAATCCCCCCCAAACCCCTAAATAACCCCCAAATCCCCCTTAAAGCCCCCCCAAATATCCTCTAAACCCCCCCAAAATCCCCCCAAATCCCCTTTAAACCCCTCAAACCTCCCCAAATCCCCCCAAATCCCCTCCAAACCCCTAAATAACCCCCAAATCCCCCCAAATCCCCCCCAAACCCCTAAATAACCCCCCAAATCCCCCTTAAAACCCCCCCAAATCTCCCCTAAACCCCCCCAAAATCTCCTTTAAACCTCCCCAAAATCTCCTTTAAACCTCCCCAAATCCCTCCTAACCCCCCCAAATCTCCTTTAGAACCCCCCCAAAATCCCCCCAAATCCTCCCCAAGCCCCTCCTAACCCCCCAAATCCCCCCAAATCCCCTCCAAACCCCTAAATAACCCCCCAAATCTCCCTTAAAACCCCCCAAATATCCTCTAAACCCCCCCAAAATCCCCCCAAATCCTCCCCAAACCCCTCCTAACCCCCCAAATCCCCCCAAAACCCCCAAATCCCCCCCAAATCCCCCTTAAAACCCCCCAAATATCCTCTAAACCCCCCCAAAATCCCCCCAAATCCCCTTTAAACCCCTCAAACCTCCCCAAATCCCCCCGAACCCCCCCCAAACCCGACCCCTCTGACCCCCCCTGTCCCCCCAGCCCCGGAGCCCCCCCGGGCCGGGACCCCCCGGCCGCCCCCCCCCGGCCCCGAGGTCATCGTGGTGCCTCGGCCCAGCCCCGATTTTGGGGGGGCGCTGCCCACCCTGCCCCCCCCGGAGCCAGGTGAGGGGCGGGGGGAGGGGTCCTGGGGGGGATTTGGGGGATTTTGGGGGATTTTGGGGATTTTGGGGGGTTTTGGGGGGGTTTGGGGGGGTTTTGGGAGGAGTTACGGGGGATCTTGGGGAGGTTTGGGGGGATTTGGGGAGGTTTTTTGGGGGGAGTTTGGGGTGGTTTTGAGAGGTTCTGGGGGGCCCTGGAGGGTCCTGGTCTCTATCTGTTTACCCTTATCCCAAATCCCCCCAAAAAATCCCCAAAATCCCCAAAAATCCCCCAAAAAATTCCAAAAAATCCCCCAAAATCCCCAAAAATCCCCAAAATCCGCAGTGTCCCCGTGCCAGCGCGACCCCTCCGTGTGCGGCCCCGGGCGCTGCGTCCCCCGCGGGGGAGGGGGCTACACCTGCCTGTGCCGGGGGGGCTTCTGGCTCAGCCCCCAGGGCACGCACTGCGTCGGTGAGTGGGGAGGGGGCGCGGGGGGGTTCCGAGGGGGGCTTGGGGGATTTTAGGGTCTTTAAAGGGGGCCCGGGGGGCTTTAAAAGAGTACCAGGGCAGTTTTTTGGGGGGGGGGTTTAGAGGAGTTCTGGGGGAGGGTTGGGGGGTTAAAGGGGTCTCGGGGGGATTTGGGGGGGTCTTGCGGGGGTTCACTCTCTACCTGTGCCCCTCACCTGTGCCCCCAGACATCGACGAGTGCCGCCAGGTGCCGCCCCCCTGCTCCCCCCTGTACCCCAACCCTCAACCCTCACCTGTGCCCACCTGTGCCCATTACCTGAGCTCACCTGTGTCCCTCACCTGAGCTCACCTGTGCCCCTCACCTGTGCCCCCAGACATCGACGAGTGCCGCCAGGTGCCGCCCCCCTGCTCCCCCCTGTACCCCAACCCTCAACCCTCACCTGTGCCCATTACCTGAGTTCACCTGTGTCCCTCACCTGAGCTCACCTGTGCCCCTCACCTGTGCCCCCAGACATCGACGAGTGCCGCCAGGTGCCGCCCCCCTGCTCCCCCCTGTACCCCAACCCTCAACCCTCACCTGTGCCCACCTGTGTCCCTCACCTGAGCTCACCTGTGTCCCTCACCTGAACTCACCTGTGCCCCTCACCTGTGCCCCCAGACATCGACGAGTGCCGCCAGGTGCCGCCCCCCTGCTCCCCCCTGTACCCCAACCCTCAACCCTCACCTGTGCCCATTACCTGAGCTCACCTGTGCCCCTCACCTGTGCCCCCAGACATCGACGAGTGCCGCCAGGTGCCGCCCCCCTGCTCCCCCCTGTACCCCAACCCTCAACCCTCACCTGTGCCCACCTGTGCCCATTACCTGAGCTCACCTGTGTCCCTCACCTGAGCTCACCTGTGTCCCTCACCTGAGCTCACCTGTGCCCCTCACCTGTGCCCCCAGACATCGACGAGTGCCGCCAGGTGCCGCCCCCCTGCTCCCCCCTGTACCCCAACCCTCAACCCTCACCTGTGCCCACCTGTGTCCCTCACCTGAGCTCACCTGTGCCCCTCACCTGTGCCCCCAGACATCGACGAGTGCCGCCAGGTGCCGCCCCCCTGCTCCCCCCTGTACCCCAACCCTCAACCCTCACCTGTGCCCACCTGTGTCCCTCACCTGAGCTCACCTGTGTCCCTCACCTGAGCTCACCTGTGCCCCTCACCTGTGCCCCCAGACATCGACGAGTGCCGCCAGGTGCCGCCCCCCTGCTCCCCCCTGTACCCCAACCCTCAACCCTCACCTGTGCCCACCTGTGTCCCTCACCTGAGCTCACCTGTGTCCCTCACCTGAGCTCACCTGTGTCCCTCACCTGAGCTCACCTGTGCCACTCACCTGTGCCCCCAGACATCGACGAGTGCCGCCAGGTGCCGCCCCCCCTGCTCCCCCCTGTACCCCAACCCTCAACCCTCACCTGTGCCCATTACCTGAGCTCACCTGTGCCCCTCACCTGTGCCCCCAGACATCGACGAGTGCTGCCAGGTGCCGCCCCCCTGCTCCCCCCTGTACCCCAACCCTCAACCCTCACCTGTGCCCACCTGTGTCCCTCACCTGTGCCCACCTGTGCCCATTACCTGAGCTCACCTGTGTCCCTCACCTGAGCTCACCTGTGCCCCTCACCTGTGCCCCCAGACATCAACGAGTGCCGCCAGGTGCCGCCCCCCTGCTCCCCGGGGCGCTGTGAGAACTCTGTGGGCAGCTTCAGGTGCATCTGCGGGCCTGGCTTCACCTCCGAGCCCGCGGGCACCGAGTGCCGAGGTGAGGGCACACCTGGGCACACCTGGGCACACCCAAACCTTCCCAAAACCGCCCCTGTGCCCCCCAAACCCCACCTGGGCACACCTGTAACCCCCTCAGATCCCACCCTGTGCCCCCCAAACCCCACCTGGGCACACCTGGGCACACCTGAGCACACCCAAATCTCCCCCAAAACCGCCCCTGTGCCCCCCAAACCCCACCTGGGCACACCTGGGCACTCCTGGGCACACCCAAACCTCCCCAAAACCCACCCTGTGCCCCCCAAACCCCACCTGGGCACACCTGGGCACACCTGTAACCCCCTCAGAACCCACCCTGTGCCCCCCAAACCCCACCTGGGCACACCTGGGCACACCTGTAACCCCCTCAGATCCCACCCTGTGCCCCCCAAACCCCACCTGGGCACACCTGTAACCCCCTCAGATCCCACCCTGTGCCCCCCAAACCCCACCTGGGCACACCTGGGCACACCTGAGCACACCCAAATCTCCCCCAAAACCACCCCTGTGCCCCCCAAACCCTGCGGGCACCGAGTGCCGAGGCGAACGGGACCCCAAAACCTCCCCTGGGCACACCTGGGCACGTCCCAAACCCACCTGTGCCCTCACCTGTGCTCACCTGTGCCCTCACCTGTGCCCCCAGACGTGGACGAGTGTGCCCAGAGCCCCCCGCCCTGCGCCCACGGGCGCTGCGAGAACCGACCCGGGGGCTACCAGTGCGTGTGCCCGGGGGGCTACCGAGGGTCTGGGGGCGACCAGCCCTGCCAGGGTGAGTGCCAGGGGACACTGGGGATACTGGGGGCACTGGGGACACTGGGGACATTGGGGACACTGGGGACATTGGGGACACTGGGGGCACTGGGGACACTGGGGACACTGGGGACATTGGGGGCACTGGGGACACTGGGGACACTGGGGACACTGGGGATACTGGGGACACTGGGGACGCTGGGGACACTGGGGACACTGGGGACATTGGGGAGGGGTCTCTGTGCCCGGGGGGCTACCGAGGGTCTGGGGGCGAGCAGCCCTGCCAGGGTGAGTGCCAGGGGACACTGGGGACACTGGGGACACTGGGGACACTGGGGGCACTGGGGACATTGGGGACACTGGGGACATTGGGGACACTGGAGACACTGGGGGCACTGGGGACACTGGGGACACTGGGGACATTGGGGACACTGGGGACACTGGGGACACTGGGGACACTGGGGACACTGGGGACACTGGGGACGCTGGGGATACTGGGGACACTGGGGACACTGGGGACACTGGGGACATTGGGGACACTGGGGACATTGGGGAGGGGTCTCTGTGCCCGGGGGGCTACCGAGGGTCTGGGGGCGAGCAGCCCTGCCAGGGTGAGTGCCAGGGGACACTGGGGAAATTGGGGACACTGGGGACACTGGGGACATTGGGGACACTGGGGACACTGGGGACATTGGGGACACTGGGGACACTGGGGACACTGGGGACACTGGGGACACTGGGGATACTGGGGACACTGGGGACACTGGGGACATTGGGGACACTGGGGATACTGGGGACACTGGGGACACTGGGGACATTGGGGACATTGGGGACACTGGGGACACTGGGGACATTGGGGAGGGGTCTCTGTGCCCGGGGGGCTACCGAGGGTCTGGGGGCGACCAGCCCTGCCAGGGTGAGTGCCAGGGGACACTGGGGACACTGGGGACACTGGGGACACTGGGGACACTGGGGACGCTGGGGATACTGGGGACACTGGGGACACTGGGGATACTGGGGACACTGGGGACACTGGGGACGCTGGGGATACTGGGGACACTGGGGACACTGGGGACGCTGGGGATACTGGGGACACTGGGGACACTGGGGACACTGGGGACGCTGGGGATACTGGGGACACTGGGGACACTGGGGACACTGGGGACGCTGGGGATACTGGGGACACTGGGGACACTGGGGATACTGGGGACACTGGGGACACTGGGGACGCTGGGGATACTGGGGACACTGGGGACACTGGGGACGCTGGGGATACTGGGGACACTGGGGACACTGGGGACACTGGGGACGCTGGGGATACTGGGGACACTGGGGACACTGGGGACACTGGGGACGCTGGGGATACTGGGGACACTGGGGACACTGGGGGCATTGGGGAGGGGTCTCTGTGCCCGGGGGGCTACCGAGGGTCTGGGGGCGAGCAGCCCTGCCAGGGTGAGTGCCAGGGGACACTGGGGACACTGGGGACACTGGGGACACTGGGGACGCTGGGGACACTGGGGACACTGGGGACATTGGGGATACTGGGGGCACTGGGGACACTGGGGACGCTGGGGACATTGGGGACACTGGGGACGCTGGGGACATTGGGGACGCTGGGGACACTGGTGACACTGGGGACACTGGGGACACTGGGGACGCTGGGGACACTGGTGACACTGGGGACACTGGGGACACTGGGGACACTGGGGACGCTGGGGACACTGGGGACACTGGGGTCATTAGGGACACTGGGGACACTGGGGACACTGGGGACATTGGGGACACTGGAGACACTGGGGGCACTGGGGACATTGGGGACATTGGGGATACTGGGGACACTGGGGATACTGGGGACACTGGGGACACTGGGGACATTGGGGACACTGGGGACACTGGGGACACTGGGGACACTGGGGGCACTGGGGACATTGGGGACACTGGGGACATTAGGGACACTGGGGACACTGGGGACACTGGGGACACTGGGGACACTGGGGACATTGGGGACATTGGGGAGGGGTCTCTGTGCCCGGGGGGCTACCGAGGGTCTGGGGGCGAGCAGCCCTGCCAGGGTGAGTGCCAGGGGACACTGGGGAAATTGGGGACACTGGGGACACTGGGGACATTGGGGACATTGGGGACACTGGGGACATTGGGGACATTGGGGACATTGGGGACACTGGGGACACTGGGGACACTGGGGACATTGGGGACATTGGGGACACTGGGGACGCTGGGGACACTGGGGACACTGGGGACACTGGGGACATTGGGGAGGGGTCTCTGTGCCCGGGGGGCTACCGGGGGCTTGGGGTCACCATGATTTGGGGTCACTGTTATGGGATTGGGGTCACTGTTATGGGGTTTGGGGTCCCACGGGGTGTCCCCATGACTCGATGTCCCCTGCTGTCCCCTGCTGTCCCCTGCTGTCCCCTGCTGTCCCCTGATGTCCCCATGTCCCCGCAGACATCGATGAGTGCGAGAATCACCTGGCGTGTCCGGGCCAGGAGTGTGTGAACACCGCGGGCTCCTTCCGCTGCCAGCCCTGCCCCGATGGCTTCCGCCTGCGCCAGGGCCGCTGCGCAGGTACCCCGGCTCACCTGTGTCACCTGTGTCCCCTCGGTGTCACCTGTGTCACCTGTGTCACCTGAGTTCCCTTGGTGTCCCCCCCGTGTCCCCTGGGGTCACCACAGCCCTGCCCCGACGGCTTCCGCCTGCGCCAGGGCCGCTGCGCAGGTACCCCGGCTCACCTGTGTCACCTGTGTCACCTGTGTCACCTGTGTCACCTGTGTCACCACGGTGTGCCCTGAAAACCCTCGGTGTCCCCTCGGTGTCCCCCCCGTGTCCCCTGTCACCCGGTGGCTTCCGCCTGTGCCAGGGCTGCTGCGCAGGTACCCCAGGTCACCTGTGTCCCCTCGGTGTCACCTGGGTCCCCTCCGTGTCCCCTCCAGGTCTCCCCAGAGGTGGACGAGTGCTCCTCGGGGGTCTCCCCCTGTGTCCCCACGGTGTCCCAATGTCCCCATGTCCCCCCGCGGTGTCCCCAATGTCCCCCTGTCCCCGCAGACATAGACGAGTGCTCCTCGGGGGTCTCCCCCTGTGTCCCCTCGGTGTCCCCAATGTCCCCTCCATGTCCCCCTGTCCCTGCAGACATAGACGAGTGCTCCTCGGGGGTCTCCCCCTGTGTCCCCCCGCAGTGTCCCCAATGTCCCCATGTCCCCCCGCGGTGTCCCCAATGTCCCCCTGTCCCCTCCATGTCCCCATGTCCCCGCAGACATAGACGAGTGCTCTTTGGGGGTCTCCCCCTGTGTCCCCCCGGTGTCCCCAATGTCCCCTCCATGTCCCCATGTCCCCGCAGACATAGACGAGTGCTCCTCGGGGGTCTCCCCGTGCGCCCCCCACGGTGTCCCCAGTGTCCCCATGTCCCCGCAGACATAGACGAGTGCTCCTCGGGGGTCTCCCCCTGTGTCCCCCCCCGGTGTCCCAATGTCCCCATGTCCCCGCGCGGTGTCCCCAATGTCCCCATGTCCCCTCCATGTCCCCATGTCCCCGCAGACATAGACGAGTGCTCCTCGGGGGTCTCCCCGTGCGCCCCCCACGGTGTCCCCAATGTCCCCATGTCCCCGCAGACATAGACGAGTGCTCCTCGGGGGTCTCCCCCTGTGTCCCCCCGGTGTCCCCAATGTCCCCTCCATGTCCCCCTGTCCCTGCAGACATAGACGAGTGCTCCTCGGGGGTCTCCCCCTGTGTCCCCGCGCGGTGTCCCCAATGTCCCCTCCATGTCCCCGCAGACATAGACAAGTGCTCCTCGGGGGTCTCCCCGTGCGCCCCCCACGGTGTCCCCAATGTCCCCATGTCCCCTCCATGTCCCCATGTCCCCGCAGACATAGACGAGTGCTCCTCGGGGGTCTCCCCGTGCGCCCCCCACGGCCGCTGCCTCAACACCGCGGGCTCGTTCCGCTGCGAGTGCCACCGCGGCTACCGCGCCACCGCCGCCGCCACCGCCTGCCAGGGTGAGCGGGGACCCCTGGGGACCCCCGGGACCCCCCCCCCCCCGGCCGCGCCACCGCGCCCTGGTGACACTCGGGTGGCCCCGCAGATGTGAACGAGTGCCTGGAGGGCGAGCACTGCTTCCCGCACGGCGAGTGCGTGAACAGCCCCGGCTCCTTCCGCTGCCTCTGCGCCGATGGCTTCGGAGCCACCCCCGACGGGACCGCGTGCGCCGGTGCGACACCGGGGACACCGGGGGACAGCGGGGACAGCCAGGGGACAGCGGGGGGACAGCGGGGGAACAGCGGGGGGAACGGGGAGAATGGGGACATCGAGGGGAATGGGGACATCGAGGGGAATGGGGACACCTGGGGGCTTCGGAGCCACCCCCGACGGGACCGCGTGCGCCGGTGCGACAGCGGGGACAGCCAGGGGACAGCGGGGGGACAGCGGGGACAGCGGGGGGACAGCGGGGGGACAGCGGGGACATCGGGGGGACAGCGGGGGGAACGGGGACAGCGGGGGGAATGGGGACATCGAGGGGGCGGGGACAGTCAGGGGCTTCGGAGCGACCCCCGACGGGACCGCGTGTGCCGGTGCGACACCGGGGACAGCCGGGGGACAGCGGGGGGACAGCGGGGGGACATCGGGGGGACAGCGGGGGGAACGGGGACAGCGCGGGGAATGGGGACACCTGGGGGCTTCGGAGCCACCCCCGACGGGACCGCGTGCGCCGGTGCGACAGCGGGGACAGCCAGGGGACACCGGGGACAGCGGGGGGAACGGGGACAGCGGGGGGAATGGGGACATCGAGGGGAATGGGGACATCGCGGGGAATGGGGACACCTGGGGGCTTTGGAGCGACCCCCGACGGGACCGCGTGCGCGGGTGCGACACCGGGGACAGCGGGGGGAGACGGGGACAGCGCGGGTGGCACCTCAGGGCGCTCAGGGGTCACCCAAGGGGGGTTGGGGTGGGGGAGGTGATGGGGGGCCTGGGGTTGTCCCGGTCTGGTGTCCTCATCCCAGTCTCGATGTCCATCCCAGTCCCAGTGTCCCCACGTCCCCATTCCCATATCCCAGACGTGGACGAGTGCCAGCGCGGGGACGTCTGTGCCAACACCTCCCACACCCATCCCATACCCCAAATCCCAAATCCCATACCCCAAATCCCATACCCCAAATCCCAAATCCCATCCCCCAAATCCCATGTCCCGTATCCCAAATCCCATCCCCCAAATCCCATACCCCAAATCCCATACCTCCAATCCCAAATCCCATACCCCCAATCCCAAATCCCAAATCCCATACCCCAAATCTCATACCCCAAATCCCATACCCCAAATCCCATGTCCCGTATCCCAAACCCCAAATCCCATAGCCCATACCCCAAATCCCAAATCCCATCCCCCAAATCCCATACCCCAAATCCCATCTCCCAAATCCCATGTCCCGTACCCCAGACGTGGACGAGTGCCAGCGCGGGGATGTCTGTGCCAACACCTCCCACACCCATCCCATATCCTAAATCCCATCCCCCAAATCCCATCCCCCAAATCCCAAATCCCATACCCCAAATCCCATAGCCCAAATCCCAAATCCCATGTCCCGTACCCCAGACGTGGACGAGTGCCAGTGCGGGGATGTCTGTGCCAACACCTCCCACACCCATCCCATATCCTAAATCCCATATCCCAAATCCCATCCCCCAAATCCCATCCCCCAAATCCCAAATCCCATACCCCAAATCCCATATCCCAAATCCCATATCCCAAATCCCATACCTCCAATCCCAAATCCCAAATCCCATACCCCAAATCTCATACCCCAAATCCCATACCCCAAATCCCATACCCCAAATCCCATGTCCCAAATCCCATGTCCCGTACCCCAGACGTGGACGAGTGCCAGCGCGGGGATGTCTGTGCCAACACCTCCCACACCCATCCCATATCCTAAATCCCATCCCCCAAATCCCATACCCCAAATCCCAAATCCCATACTGCAAATCCCAAATCCCATCCCCCAAATCCCATGTCCCGTATCCCAAATCCCATCCCCCAAATCCCATACCCCAAATCCCATGTCCCGTATCCCAAACCCCAAATCCCATAGCCCATACCCCAAATCCCAAATCCCATCCCCCAAATCCCATACCCCAAATCCCAAATCCCAAATCCCATGTCCCGTACCCCAGACGTGGACGAGTGCCAGCGCGGGGATGTCTGTGCCGGCGGCCGCTGCCTCAACACCGAGGGCTCCTTCCAGTGCCAGTGTCCGGCCGGGTTCCGCACGGACGATGCCAAGGCCGAGTGCCACGGTGAGGGGAGCATGGCCGGAGCCGCTGCGGTGGGGCCGAGGGTCCGGCCGTGTCCGGTGGGATGGGATGGCCGGGAATGGGGTGGGATGGGGATGTCCAGAGCCTCTGGAATGGGGTGGGATGGGGATGTCCAGAGCCTCTGGAATGGCGCGGGATGGGGATGTCCAGAGCCTCTGGAATGGGGTGGGATGGGGATGTCCAGAGCCTCTGGAATGGCGCGAGATGGGGACACTCGGAGCCTCTGGAATGGCGCGGGATGGGGATGTCCAGAGCCTCTGGAATGGCGCGGGATGGGGATGTCCAGAGCCTCTGGAATGGGGTGGGATGGGGACACTCGGAGCCTCTGGAATGGCGCGGGATGGGGATGTCCAGAGCCTCTGGAATGGCGCGGGATGGGGACACTCGGAGCCTCTGGAATGGCGCGGGATGGGGATGTCCAGAGCCTCTGGAATGGGGCGGGATGGGGATGTCCAGAGCCTCTGGAATGGCGCGAGATGGGGATGTCCAGAGCCTCTGGAATGGCGCGGGATGGGGATGTCCAGAGCCTCTGGAATGGCGCGGGATGGGGACACTCGGAGCCTCTGGAATGGCGCGGGATGGGGATGTCCAGAGCCTCTGGAATGGCGCGGGATGGGGATGTCCAGAGCCTCTGGAATGGCGCGAGATGGGGATGTCCAGAGCCTCTGGAATGGGGTGGGATGGGGATGTCCAGAGCCTCTGGAATGGCGCGGGATGGGGATGTCCAGAGCCTCTGGAATGGGGTGGGATGGGGATGTCCAGAGCCTCTGGAATGGCGCGGGATGGGGATGTCCAGAGCCTCTGGAATGGCGCGGGATGGGGATGTCCAGAGCCTCTGGAATGGCGCGGGATGGGGACACTCGGAGCCTCTGGAATGGCGCGGGATGGGGACACTCGGAGCTTCTGGAATGGCGCGGGATGGGGATGTCCAGAGCCTCTGGAATGGCGCGGGATGGGGACACTCGGAGCCTCTGGAATGGCGCGGGATGGGGACACTCGGAACCTCTGGAATGGCTCCGGCCGTGTCCCCAGATGTGGACGAGTGCCAGGAATATGGGGCCGGGCTCTGCGGGGCCCAGCGCTGCGAGAACATTCCCGGATCCTATCGCTGCGTTCCCGAGTGCCAGCCGGGATTCCGGCCCGGGGACGGCGCAGACTGCGTCGGTGAGGGACTGGGATTTGGGATTGGGATGGGGGTATGGGAAACGGGATATTGGGATGGGGATATGGGGATGGGAACACGGGGATATGGGAATTGGGATGGGTGTGGGGATTGGGACGGACACAGGGAGTGGGATGGGGATGGGGATGGGGATATTGGGATTGGGATATTGGGATGGGAATGGGGACATGGAGAGAGGGATGGAAATGGGGACGTGGGGACTGGGATACAGGGCTGGGATGGGAATGGGGACACGGGAATTGGGATGGGCACAGGGATTGGGTTGATCCAAGGGTTGTTACCAGCCTAGAGCTCGGTGTCCTGAGTGTCCCCATCCCTCTGTGTCCCCAGACGTGGACGAGTGCCAGGAATATGGGGCCGGGCTCTGCGGGGCCCAGCGCTGTGAGAACATTCCCGGATCCTATCGCTGCGTTCCCGAGTGCCAGCCGGGATTCCGGCCCGGGGACGGCACGGACTGCGTCGGTGAGGGACTGGGATTTGGGAATTTGGGATTGAGATTGGGGAATGGGATATGGGATTGGTCCCGAGTGCCATTTGGGATTTCGGCCCGGGGACGGCGCGGACTGCGTCGGTGAGGGACGGGGATTTGGGAATTTGGGATTGAGATTGGGGAATGGGATATGGGATTGGTCCCGAGTGCCATTTGGGATTTCGGCCCGGGGACGGCGGAGACTGCGTCGGTGAGGGACTGGGGAATTTGGGAATTTGGCATTGGGATTGGGAAATTTGGGATACGGAATGGGATATGGGATTGGTCCCAAGTGCCAGTTGGGATTCCGGCCCGGGGACGGCAGGGACTGCGTCGGTGAGTGACGGGGACACTGGGAATTTGGGATTGGGATGGGAAAATGGGAATGTGGGGACTGGGATGGGGATGGGGACACTGGGATTGGAATGGGGTCACAAGGATTGGGATGGGGACACAGGGAATGGGATGTGCAATGGGGTGGGGACCGGGATGGGATTGGGGACATGGACTGGGATGGGGACACAGAGGGACAGGGGACATGGGGACCGAGGCCATCCCCAGGGGTGGCCAAGGCCCTGGGCATGTCCCCAATCCCCATTCCTGGCTCATTCCAGACGTGGACGAGTGCTCCAACGGGACCCTGTGTGGCCCCCACGCCACCTGCCACAACCTGCCCGGCTCCTTCCAGTGCGCCTGCGACCCCGGCTACGAGACTGCCCGGCAGGGCCACCACTGCGTGGGTATGGCCACCACCCCTGGGGACACCCCAATCCCAAATCCCAGTCCCAGTGTCCCCTGTGTCCCCATTCCTGTCCCAACCCTGTGACCCCGGCTACGAGACCGCCCGGCAGGGCCACCACTGCGTGGGTACGGCCACCACCCCTGGGGACCCCAAATCCCACTGTCTGTGTCCCCTGTGTCCCCATTCCCATCCCAGTGTCCCCATCCCAGTCCCAGTGTCCCCTGTGTCCCCATTCCCATCCTTTCCCAGTGTCCCCTGTGTCCCCATTCCCATCCCAGTGTCCCCATCCCAGTCCCAGTGTCCCCTGTGTCCCCATTCCCATCCCAGTGTCCCCATCCCAGTCCCAGTGTCCCCTGTGTCCCCATTCCCATCCCAGTGTCCCCATCCCAGTCCCAGTGTCCCCTGTGTCCCCATTCCTGTCCCAACCCTGTGACCCCGGCTACGAGACCGCCCAGCAGGGCCACCACTGCGTGGGTATGGCCAGCGGGGCTGGGGACCCCAAATCCCACTGTCTGTGTCCCCTGTGTCCCCATTCCCATCCCAGTGTCCCCATCCCAGTCCCAGTGTCCCCTGTGTCCCCATTCCCATCCTTTCCCAGTGTCCCCTGTGTCCCCATTCCCATCCCAGTGTCCCTATCCCAGTCCCAGTGTCCCCTGTGTCCCCATTCCTGTCCCAACCCTGTGACCCCTGTGTCCCCATTCCCATCCCAGTGTCCCCATCCCAGTCCCAGTGTCCCCTGTGTCCCCATTCCTGTCCCAACCCTGTGACCCCGGCTACGAGACCGCCCGGCAGGGCCACCACTGCCTGGGTACGGCCACCACCCCTGGGGACCCCAAATCCCACTGTCTGTGTCCCCTGTGTCCCCATTCCCATCCCAGTGTCCCCATCCCAGTCCCAGTGTCCCCTGTGTCCCCATTCCCATCCCAGTGTCCCCATCCCAGTCCCAGTGTCCCCTGTGTCCCCATTCCCATCCCAGTGTCCCCATCCCAGTCCCTGTGACCCCTGTGTCCCCATTCCCATCCCAGTGTCCCCATCCCAGTCCCAATGTCCCCTGTGTCCCCATTCCTGTCCCAACCCTGTGACCCCGGCTACGAGACCGCCCGGCAGGGCCACCACTGCGTGGGTACGGCCACCACCCCTGGGGACCCCAAATCCCACTGTCTGTGTCCCCTGTGTCCCCATTCCCATCCCAGTGTCCCCATCCCAGTCCCAGTGTCCCCTGTGTCCCCATTCCCATCCTTTCCCAGTGTCCCCTGTGTCCCCATTCCCATCCCAGTGTCCCCATCCCAGTCCCAGTGTCCCCTGTGTCCCCATTCCCATCCTTTCCCAGTGTCCCCTGTGTCCCCATTCCCATCCCAGTGTCCCCATCCCAGTCCCAGTGTCCCCTGTGTCCCCATTCCCATCCCAGTGTCCCCATCCCAGTCCCAGTGTCCCCTGTGTCCCCATTCCTGTCCCGACGCTGTGACCCCGGCTACGAGACCGCCCAGCAGGGCCACCACTGCGTGGGTACAGCCACCACCCCTGGGGACACCCCAGTTCCCACTGTCTGTGTCCCCATTCCCATCCCAGTGTCCCCATCCCAGTCCCAGTGTCCCCTGTGTCCCCATTCCCATCCCAGTGTCCCCATCCCAGTCCCAGTGTCCCCTGTGTCCCCATTCCCATCCTTTCCCAGTGTCCCCTGTGTCCCCATTCCCATCCCAGTGTCCCCTGTGCCCCCATTCCCATCCCAGTGTCCCCATCCCAGTCCCAATGTCCCCTGTGTCCCCATTCCTGTCCCAACCCTGTGACCCCGGCTACGAGACCGCCCGGCAGGGCCACCACTACCTGGGTACGGCCACCACCCCTGGGGACCACAAATCCCACTGTGTCCCCATCCCAGTGTCCCCTGTGTCCCCATTCCCATCCCAGTCCCTGTGTCCCCATTCCCTCTGTTCCCATTCCCGTCCCACCCCAGTCCCTGTGTCCCTGTCCCCAAATCCCCAAATCCCACTGCCCAAATCCCCCAAATCCCCAAATCCCAAACCCCAAATCCCCCAAATCTCAACCCCAAACCGCACTCCCGCAGATGTGGACGAGTGCCAGACCCTCCGCGGGGTTTGTGGGGCCGAGTGCCCACCCCAATCCCTGTGTCCCTGTCCCCAAATCCCCAAATCCCACTGCCCAAATCCCCAAATCCCCCAAATCTCAACCCCAAACCCCAAATCCCCAAATCCCCCAAATCTCAATCTCAAACCCCAAATCCCCCAAATCTCAACCCCAAAGCCCAAATCCCCCAAATCTCAATCCCAAAACCCCAAATCCCCAAGTCCCACTCTCCAAATGCCCAAATCCCCAAATCCCACTGCTCAAATCCCCAAATCTCAATCCCAAATCCCCAAATCCCCCAAATCTCAACCCCAAACCCCACTCCCGCAGATGTGGACGAGTGCCAGACCCTCCGCGGGGTTTGTGGGGCCGAGTGCCCACCCCAATCCCTGTGTCCCTGTCCCCAAATCTCCAAATCCCACTGCCCAAATCCCCAAATCCCCCAAATCTCAACCCCAAACCCCAAATCCCCAAATCCCCCAAATCTCAATCTCAAACCCCAAATCCCCAAATCCCCCAAATCTCAATCTCAAACCCCAAATCCCCCAAATCTCAACCCCAAAGCCCAAATCCCCCAAATCTCAATCCCAAAACCCCAAATCCCCAAGTCCCACTCTCCAAATGCCCAAATCCCCAAATCCCACTGCCCAAATCCCCCAAATCCCCAAATCCCAAACCCCAAATCCCCCAAATCTCAACCCCAAACCCCAATCCCGCAGATGTGGACGAGTGCCAGACCCTCCACGGGGTTTGTGGGGCCGAGTGCCCACCCCAATCCCTGTGTTCCTGTCCCCAAATCCCCAAATCCCACTGCCCAAATCCCCAAATCCCCCAAATCTCAACCCCAAACCCCAAATCCCCAAATCCCCCAAATCTCAATCTCAAACCCCAAATCCCCAAATCCCCCAAATCTCAATCTCAAACCCCAAATCCCCCAAATCTCAACCCCAAAGCCCAAATCCCCCAAATCTCAATCCCAAAACCCCAAATCCCCAAGTCCCACTCTCCAAATGCCCAAATCCCCAAATCCCACTGCCCAAATCCCCCAAATCCCCAAATCCCAAACCCCAAATCCCCCAAATCTCAACCCCAAACCCCAATCCCGCAGATGTGGACGAGTGCCAGACCCTCCGCGGGGTTTGTGGGGCCGAGCGCTGCGAGAACGTCGAGGGCTCCTTCCTGTGCCTGTGCCCCGACTCCCGGCAGGAATTCGACCCCGTCACGGGGCGCTGCGGGGAGCCCCCGACCCCCCCGGCCCCACAGATCCCACAAATCCCACAGATCCCACAAAACCCCCAAATCCCACAGATCCCACAAATCCCACAAAGCCCCCAAATCCCACAGATCCCACAAATCCCACAAAGCCCCCAAATCCCCCAAAGTCCCCAAATCCCACAAAACCCCCCAATTCCACAAAACCCCCAAATCTCACGATTCCCCCAAATAATCCCACAAATCCCCCAAAACCCACAAAGCCCCCAAAGCCCCCAAAGCATCCCCCAAATCCCCCAAACCATCCCCCAAATCCCCCAAATCCCAGCCAGGGTGGCCTCGTGCTTCAGCAGGGCCTGCGGGGTCCTGGCCCCAAATGTCACCCGACCCCAGTGCTGCTGCACCCTGGGGTGGGCCTGGGGGTCCCAGTGCCCCTCCCAGCCCTGCCCCGCACCTGGCACAGGTGAGGGACACCCCAAAAAAAAATTTGGGGTCGATTTGGGGTGGGTTTGGGGAAGGGGATGGATTTGGGGTGGGTTTGGGGTGAATTTAGGGTGGATTTGGGGTGGGTTTGGGAGGGGTTTGGGGTGGGCCTGGGGGTCCCAGTGTCCCTCCCAGCCCTGCCCCACACCTGGCACAGGTGAGGGACACCCCAAAAAAAAATTTGGGGTCGATTTGGGGTGGGTTTGGGGAAGGGGATGGATTTGGGGTGGGTTTGGGGTGAATTTAGGGTGGATTTGGGGTGGGTTTGGGAGGGGTTTGGGGTGGGCCTGGGGGTCCCAGTGCCCCTCCCAGCCCTGCCCCGCACCTGGCACAGGTGAGGGACACCCCAAAAAAAAATTTGGGGTCGATTTGGGGTGGGTTTGGGGAAGGGGATGGATTTGGGGTGGATTGGGGTGGATTTAGGATAAATTTAGGGGTAGATTTTGGGTGGGTTTGGGGTGGGTTTAGGGGGGGATTTGAAGTGGATTTAGGGGTGAATTTACGGGTGGATTTGGAGTGGATTTGGGGTGAATTTAGGGTTGGATTTGGGGTGAATTTAGGGTTGGATTTGGGGTGAATTTAGGGGTAGATTTGGGGGCATTTGGGGTGAATTTAGGGTGGATTTGGAGTGGATTTGGGACTGGATTTGGGGGGATTTGGGGTGAATTTAGGGGTGCATTTGGGATAAATTTAGGGGTAGATTTGGGGGTGGATTTAGGGGTGAATTTACAGGTGGATTTGGGGTGAATTTGGGGTGGATTTGGAGTGGATTTGGGACTGGATTTTGGGGGATTTGGGGTGAATTTGGGGTAAATTTATGGTAGATTTGGAGTGGATTTGGGGTGAATTTGGGGTGGGTTTGGGACTGGATTTTGGGGGATTTGGGGTGAATTTGGGGTAAATTTATGGTGGATTTGGAGTGGATTTGGGGTGAATTTGGAGTGGATTTGGGACTGGATTTTGGGGGATTTGGGGTGAATTTGGGGTAAATTTATGGTGGATTTGGAGTGGATTTGGGGTGAATTTGGGGTGGATTTGGGACTGGATTTTGGGGGATTTGGGGTGAATTTGGGGTAAATTTATGGTGGATTTGGAGTGGATTTGGGGTGAATTTGGGGTGGATTTGGGACTGGATTTTGGGGGATTTGGGGTGAATTTGGGGTAAATTTATGGTGGATTTGGAGTGGATTTGGGGTGAATTTGGGGTGGGTTTGGGGTGAACTTAGGGTGGATTCAGGGTGGGGGGAAGGGAAGGGTGGGGGGGCACAGACAGACCTTTGGGGTCTCCCCCTGACCCCCCCGTGTCCCCTCCCCCAGAGGCTCACCTGGCCCTGTGTCCCCACGGGCCTGGCCGCGTCCCCGAGGGTCCCCAGGGCCCCCCCGCAGGTGAGATCCCTCCCCAGGTGAGACCCCCACCCGTGGGGGGGTCCTTGGGGGGGTCCCGAGTCCCCTTTTCCCTGGGGGGGTCCCTTGGGGGGTCCCTGGGGGGGCCTTGGGGGGGTCCCTGTGCCCCTGACGCCCCTGGGGGGATCCCTGGGGGGGTCCCTGGAGGGTCCCGGGGGGTCCCGGGGGGGTCCCTGGGGGGGCCTTGGGGGGGTCCCTGTGTCCCTGACGCCCCTGGGGGGGTCCCTGGGGGGGTCCCTGGGGGGTCCCTGTGTCCCTGACGCCCCTGGGGGGGTCCCTGGGGGGTCCCTGGAGGGTCCCGGGGGGTCCCGGGGGGGTCCCTGGAGGGTCCTGGAGGGTCCCAGGGGGTCTTGGAGGGTCCCGGGGGGTCCCTGGAGGGTCCCGGGGGGTCCCTGGGGGGTCCCTGGGGGGTCCCTGGAGGGTCCTGGAGGGTCCCAGGGGGTCTTGGAGGGTCCTGGAGGGTCCCGGGGGGTCCCTGGAGGGTCCCGGGGGGTCCCTGGGGGGTCCCTGGAGGGTCCCTGGAGGGTCCCGGGGGGTCCCTGGAGGGTCCTGGAGGGTCCCGGGGGGTCCCTGGAGGGTCCCGGGGGGTCCCTGGAGGGTCCCGGGGGGTCCCTGGGGGGTCCCGGGGGGTCCCTGGGGGGTCCCTGGAGGGTCCCTGGAGGGTCCCGGGGGGTCCCTGGAGGGTCCTGGAGGGTCCCGGGGGGTCTTGGAGGGTCCCGGGGGGTCCCTGGAGGGTCCCGGGGGGTCCCTGGGGGCTCCCTGGAGGGTCCCTGGGGGGTCCCGGAGGGGGTCCCTGTGTCCCCGACGCCCCTGGGGGGGTCCCTGGGGGGTCCCTGGAGGGTCCCGGAGGGTCCCGGGGGGTCCCGGGGGGGTCCCTGGAGGGTCCTGGAGGGTCCCAGGGGGTCTTGGAGGGTCCCGGGGGGTCCCTGGAGGGTCCTGGAGGGTCCCGGGGGGGTCCCTGGAGGGTCCTGGAGGGTCCCGGGGGGTCCCGGGGGGGTCCCTGGAGGGTCCCTGGAGGGTCCCGGGGGGTCCCGGGGGGGTCCCTGGAGGGTCCCGGGGGGTCCCTGGAGGGTCCTGGAGGGTCCTGGAGGGTCCCGGGGGGTCCCTGGAGGGTCCTGGAGGGTCCCTGGAGGGTCCCGGGGGGTCCCTGGAGGGTCCTGGAGGGTCCCGGGGGGTCTTGGAGGGTCCCGGGGGGTCCCTGGAGGGTCCCGGGGGGTCCCTGGGGGCTCCCTGGAGGGTCCCTGGGGGGTCCCGGAGGGGGTCCCTGTGTCCCCGACGCCCCTGGGGGGGTCCCTGGGGGGTCCCTGGAGGGTCCCGGAGGGTCCCGGGGGGTCCCGGGGGGGTCCCTGGAGGGTCCTGGAGGGTCCCAGGGGGTCTTGGAGGGTCCCGGGGGGTCCCTGGAGGGTCCTGGAGGGTCCCGGGGGGGTCCCTGGAGGGTCCTGGAGGGTCCCGGGGGGTCCCGGGGGGGTCCCTGGAGGGTCCCTGGAGGGTCCCGGGGGGTCCCGGGGGGGTCCCTGGAGGGTCCCGGGGGGTCCCTGGAGGGTCCTGGAGGGTCCTGGAGGGTCCCGGGGGGTCCCTGGAGGGTCCTGGAGGGTCCCTGGAGGGTCCCGGGGGGTCCCGGGGGGGTCCCTGGAGGGTCCCGGGGGGTCCCTGGAGGGTCCTGGAGGGTCCCGGGGGGTCCCTGGAGGGTCCTGGAGGGTCCCGGGGGGGTCCCGGGGGGGGTCCCTATGTCTCCCACGCTCCCGGGGGTCCCGGGGGGTCCCTGGAGGGTCCCTGGGGGGGTCTCTGGGGGGTCCCCGTGTTCCCCCGCCCCCCCTGACGGGACCCCCGCCCTCTCCCCCCCCCCAGACGTGGACGAGTGCGCGCTGTTCGCGCCCGCGCTGTGCCGGGGGGGGGTCTGCGTGAACAGCGCCCCCTCCTTCAGCTGCTACTGCCCCAGCGGCTTCTACTTCGAGCGGGAGCACCTGCAGTGCGTGGGTGAGTGTTTGTGCACCTGCCAGGACCTGCGGGACCTGCCAGGACCTGTCTGTGTGTGTCTGTGAGCACCTGCAGTGTGTGGGTGAGTGTTTGTGCACCTGCCAGGACCTGCGGGACCTGCCAGGACCTGTCTGTGTCTGTCTGTGAGCACCTGCAGTGCGTGGGTGAGTGTTTGTTCACCTGCCAGGACCTGTCTGTGTCCACTTGCAGTGCGTGGGTGAGTGCTGTGCACCTGCCAGGACCTGTCTGTGTCTGTGTGTGTTTGTCTGTACCTGCCAGGACCTGTCTGTGTGAGAGCACCTGCAGTGCGTGAGTGTTTGTGCACCTGCCAGGACCTGTCTGTGTCTGTGTGTGTGTGTGTGAGAGCACCTGCAGTGCATGGGTGAGTGTTTGTGCACCTGCCAGGACCTGCGGGACCTGCCAGGACCTGTCTGTGTCTGTGTTTGTGTACCTGCCAGGACCTGTCTGTGTGTGAGAGCACCTGCAGTGCGTGGGTGAGTGCTGTGCACCTGCCAGGACCTGTCTGTGTCTGTGTTTGTGCACCTGCAGTGTGTGGGTGAGTGTTTGTGCACCTGCCAGGACCTGCGGGACCTGCCAGGACCTGTCTGTGTGTGTCTGTGAGCACCTGCAGTGCGTGGGTGAGTGCTGTGCACCTGCCAGGACCTGCGGGACCTGCCAGGACCTGTCTGTGTGTGTCTGTGAGCACCTGCAGTGCGTGGGTGAGTGTTTGTGCACCTGCCAGGACCTGCGGGACCTGCCAGGACCTGTCTGTGTGTGAGAGCACCTGCAGTGCGTGGGTGAGTGTTTGTGCACCTGCCAGGACCTGTCTGTGTGTGAGAGCACCTGCAGTGCGTGGGTGAGTGTTTGTGCACCTGCCAGGACCTGCGGGACCTGCCAGGACCTGTCTGTGTGTGTCTGTGAGCACCTGCAGTGCGTGGGTGAGTGTGCACCTGCCAGGACCTGTCTGTGTGTGAGAGCACCTGCAGTGCGTGGGTGAGTGCTGTGCACCTGCCAGGACCTGCGGGACCTGCCAGGACCTGTCTGTGTGTGTCTGTGAGCACCTGCAGTGCGTGGGTGAGTGTGTACCTGCCAGGACCTGTCTGTGTGTGAGAGCACCTGCAGTGCGTGGGTGAGTGCTGTGCACCTGCCAGGACCTGTCTGTGTCTGTGTGTGTTTGTCTGTACCTGCCAGGACCTGTCTGTGTGTGAGCACCTGCAGTGCGTGGGTGAGTGTTTGTGCACCTGCCAGGACCTGTCTGTGTCTGTGTGTGAGAGCACCTGCAGTGTGTGAGTGAGTGTTTGTGCACCTGCCAGGACCTGCGGGACCTGCCAGGACCTGTCTGTGTCTGTGTTTGTGCACCTGCCAGGACCTGTCTGTGTGTGAGAGCACCTGCAGTGCGTGGGTGAGTGTTTGTGCACCTGCCAGGACCTGTCTGTGTCTGTGTTTGTGCACCTGCCAGGACCTGTCTGTGTCCACTTGCAGTGCGTGGGTGAGTCCTGTGCACCTGCCAGGACCTGTCTGTGTCTGTGCGCACCTGCAGTGTGTGGGTGAGTGTTTGTGCACCTGCCAGGACCTGCGGGACCTGCCAGGACCTGTCTGTGTGTGTCTGTGAGCACCTGCAGTGCGTGGGTGAGTGTTTGTGCACCTGCCAGGACCTGTCTGTGCGTGAGAGCACCTGCAGTGCGTGGGTGAGTGCTGTGCACCTGCCAGGACCTGTCTGTGTGTGAGAGCACCTGCAGTGCGTGGGTGAGTGTTTGTGCACCTGCCAGGACCTGTCTGTGTCTGTGTGTGTTTGTGTGAGAGCACCTGCAGTGCATGGGTGAGTGTTTGTGCACCTGCCAGGACCTGTCTGTGTCCACTTGCAGTGCGTGGGTGAGTGCTGTGCACCTGCCAGGACCTGTCTGTGTCTGTGCGCACCTGCAGTGCGTGGGTGAGTGTTTGTGCACCTGCCAGGACCTGTCTGTGTCTGTGTTTGTGCACCTGCCAGGACCTGTCTGTGTCCACTTGCAGTGCGTGGGTGAGTGCTGTGCACCTGCCAGGACCTGTCTGTGTCTGTGTTTGTGCACCTGCCAGGACCTGTCTGTGTCCACTTGCAGTGCGTGGGTGAGTGTTTGTGCACCTGCCAGGACCTGCGGGACCTGCCAGGACCTGTGTGTGTCTGTGAGCACCTGCAGTGCGTGGGTGAGTGCTGTGCACCTGCCAGGACCTGTCTGTGTCCACTTGCAGTGCGTGGGTGAGTGTTTGTGCACCTGCCAGGACCTGTCTGTCTGTGTTTGTGTACCTGCCAGGACCTGTCCGTGTGTGTATTTGTGTTTGTCTGTACCTGCCAGGACCTGTCTGTGTCTGTGTGTGTTTTTCTGTGCCTGCCAGGACCTGTCTGTGTGTGCGTTTGTGCACCTGCCAGGACCTGCCAGGACCTGTCTGTACCTCTGTGTGTGTTTGTGTGCCTGCCAGGACCTGCGGGACCTCTCTGTACCTGCCAGGACCTGTCCGCACCCCCAAATCCCCCTCAGCCTCCCCAAAACGCCCCCTGCCCATCCTCAATCCCCCCCCGACCTCCCCTTTGGCCCCCCAAACTGTCCCCAAACTGTCCCCAAACCACCCCAAACTGTCCCCAAACCACCCCAAATCCCCCTAAACTCCCACAACCCCCCCCAAGCCCCCCAAATCGCCCCCCAAAATCGCCCCCCGACCCTTTTTTTTCCCCCCCAGACAATGACGAGCGCGCGGCGGCTGAGGGGGAGCCGTGCCTGACCCCCCCAAATCCCCCCAAAATCTCCCCTGGACTCCCCGAAAATCCCCCTAAACTGCCCCAAACTCCCCCCAAATTCTCCCTAAATCCCCCAAAATCCCCCCAATCCCCCCCCCCAAATCGCCCCCCGACCCTTTTTTCTGCCCCCCAGACAATGACGAGTGCGCGGCGGCTGAGGGGGAGCCGTGCCTGACCCCCCAAATTTCCCTCAAAATCCCCCCTAAATCCCCCAAACTCTACCCAAAATCACCCTAAACCCCCCAAACTCCTCCTAAATTCTCCCTAAATCCCCCAAAATCCCCCCAATCCCCCCCCCAAATCGCCCCCCGACCCTTTTTTCTGCCCCCCAGACAATGACGAGCGCACGGCGGCTGAGGGGGAGCCGTGCCTGACCCCCCAAATTTCCCCAAAATCTCCCCTGGACTCCCCCTAACTCGCCCTAAACCCCCCCAAACTCCCCCCAAAATCCCCCAAAATCCCCCTAAACCCCCCCAAAAGCCCCCGATTCGCCCCCCGACCCTTTTCTCGCCCCCCAGACAATGACGAGTGCGCGGCGGCTGAGGGGGAGCCGTGCCTGACCCCCCCAAATCCCCCCAAAATCTCCCCTAAATCCCCCAAACTCTACCCAAAATCACCCTAAACCCCCCAAACTCCTCCTAAATTCTCCCTAAATCCCCCAAAATCCCCCCAATCCCCCCCCCAAATCGCCCCCCGACCCTTTTTTCTGCCCCCCAGACAATGACGAGCGCACGGCGGCTGAGGGGGAGCCGTGCCTGACCCCCCAAATTTCCCCAAAATCTCCCCTGGACTCCCCCTAACTCGCCCTAAACCCCCCCAAACTCCCCCCAAAATCCCCCAAAATCCCCCTAAACCCCCCCAAAAGCCCCCGATTCGCCCCCCGACCCTTTTCTCGCCCCCCAGACAATGACGAGTGCGCGGCGGCTGAGGGGGAGCCGTGCCTGACCCCCCCAAATCCCCCCAAAATCTCCCCTAAATCCCCCAAACTCTACCCAAAATCACCCTAAACCCCCCAAACTCCTCCTAAATTCTCCCTAAATCCCCCAAAATCCCCCCAATCCCCCCCCCAAATCGCCCCCCGACCCTTTTTTCTGCCCCCCAGACAATGACGAGTGCGCGGCGGCTGAGGCGGAGCCGTGCCTGACCCCCTCTAAATCCCCAAAATCCCCCCTAACTCTACCCAAAATCACCCTAAACCCCCCAAACTCCCCCTAAATTCTCCTTAAACCCCCCAAAATCCCCCCAATCCCCCCCCCCAAATCGCCCCCCGACCCTTTTTTCCCCCCCCAGACAATGACGAGCGCACGGCGGCTGAGGGGGAGCCGTGCCTGACCCCCCCAAATCCCCCCAAAATCTCCCCTGAACTCCCCCTAACTCGCCCTAAACCCCCCCAAACTCCCCCCAAAATCCCCCTAAACCCCCCCAAAAGCCCCTGATTCGCCCCCCGACCCTTTTCTCGCCCCCCAGACAATGACGAGCGCACGGCGGCTGAGGCGGAGCTGTGCCTGACCCCCTCTCAAACCCCCAAAATCCCCCCTAAATCCCCCAAACTCTACCCAAAATCACCCTAAACCCCCCAAACTCCTCCTAAATTCTCCCTAAATCCCCCAAAATCCCCCCAATCCCCCCCCCCCAAATCGCCCCCCGACCCTTTTCTCGCCCCCCAGACAATGACGAGTGCGCGGCGGCTGAGGCGGAGCCGTGCCTGACCCCCCAAAATCCCCCCAAAATCTCCCCTGAATCCCCCAAACTCCCAGAAAATCCCCCTAAACCACCCCAAACTCCCCCTAAATTCTCCCTAAACCCCCCAAAATCCCCCCAATCCCCCCCCCCAAATCGCCCCCCGACCCTTTTTTCTGCCCCCCAGACAATGACGAGTGCGCGGCGGCTGAGGGGGAGCCGTGCCTGACCCCCCCAAATCCCCCCAAAATCTCCCCTGGACTCCCCCTAACTCGCCCTAAACCCCCCCAAACTCCCCCCAAAATCCCCCAAAATCCCCCTAAACCCCCCCAAAAGCCCCCGATTCGCCCCCCGACCCTTTTTTTCCCCCCCCAGACAATGACGAGCGCACGGCGGCTGAGGCTGAGCCGTGCCAGACCCCCTCTTAAGCCCCCCCAAATTCCCCCAAAATGCCCCGTAAAGTTCCCCAAACCCCCCCAAAACCCCCCAAAATCGCCCCCCGACCCTTTTTTTCCCCCCCCCCCCCCCAGACAATGATGAGTGTGCGGCGGCTGAGGCCGAGCCGTGCCTGGGGGGGCTCTGTGTCAACACCGTGGGCTCCTACCTGTGCTCCTGCACCCCCCCGCTGGTGCTGGACCCCTCCCAGCGCCGCTGCGTGGCCAACGACTCCAACCCGGGTGGGTCTGGGGGGTCCCGGGGGGGTCCCCGATATCGGGGGGGGCGAGGGGACCCCGCTTTGGGGGGTTTAGGGTGGATTTTGGGGGATCAGGAGGGATTTTAGGGTGGTTTTGGGGGGTTTAGGGGTGCTTTGGGGGGATTTAGGAGTGGTTTTGGGGGGGTTAGGTGAGGTTTAGGATGGGTCTGGGGGGTCCGGGGGGTCCCCGATATCGGGGGGGGCGAGGGGACCCCGCTTTGGGGGGTTTAGGGTGGATTTTGGGGGATCAGGAGGGATTTTAGGGGTGGTTTTGGGGGATTTAGGGGTGCTTTGGGGGGATTTAGGGGTGATTTGGGGGGATTTAGGGGTTGTTTTGGGAGGGTAGGATGGTTTTTGGGGGGTCCTGGGGGTCCCCGATATCGGGGGGGGGTGAGGGGGGACCCCGCTCTGGGGGGTTTAGGGTGGATTTTGGGGGATCAGGAGGGATTTTAGGGGTGGTTTTGGGGGATTTAGGGGTGATTTGGGGGGATTTAGGGGTTGTTTTGGGGGGGTAGGATGGTTTTTGGGGGGTCCTGGGGGTCTTCGATATCGGGGGGGGTGAAGGGACCCCGCTTTGGGGGGTTTAGGGTGGATTTTGGGGGATCAGGAGGGATTTTAGGGTGGTTTTGGGGGGTTTTAGGGGCGGTTTTGGGGGATTTAGGAGGATGTTGGGGGGGTTAAGTGAGATTTAGGATGGTTTTTGGGGGGTCCTGGGGGTCTTCGATATCGGGGGGGCGAGGGGACCCCGCTTTGGGGGGTTTAGGGTGGATTTTGGGGCATTAGGAGGGATTTTAGGGGAATTTTGGGGGATTTAGGTGAGATTTAGGATGGGTCTGGGGGGTCCGGGGGGTCCCCGATATCGGGGGGGCCGAGGGGACCCCGCTCTGGGGGGTTTAGGGTGGATTTTGGGGCATTAGGAGGGATTTTAGGGGCGGTTTTGGGGGATTTAGGGGTTGTTTTGGGGGGGTAGGATGGTTTTTGGGGGGTCCGGGGGGTCCCCGATATCGGGGGGGGCGAGGGGACCCCGCTTTGGGGGGTTTAGGGTGGATTTTGGGGGATCAGGAGGGATTTTAGGGTGGTTTTGGGGGATTTAGGGGTGCTTTGGGGGGATTTAGGGGTGGTTTTGGGGGGGTTAGGTGATGTTTAGGATGGGTCTGGGGGTCCCGGGGGGTCCCCGATATCGGGGGGGGTGAGGGGACCCCGCTTTGGGGGGTTTAGGGTGGATTTTGGGGGATCAGGAGGGATTTTAGGGGCGGTTTTGGGGGATTTAGGGGTGCTTTGGGGGATTTAGGGGTGGTTTTGGGGGGGTTAGGTGAGGTTTAGGATGGGTCTGGGGGGTCCGGGGGGTCCCCGATATCGGGGGGGCGAGGGGACCCCGCTTTGGGGGGTTTAGGGTGGATTTTGGGGCATTAGGAGGGATTTTAGGGGTGGTTTTGGGGGATTTAGGGGTGCTTTGGGGGGTTTTAGGGGTGGTTTTGGGGGGGTAGGATGGTTTTTGGGGGGTCCTGGGGGTCTTCGATATCGGGGGGGGTGAAGGGACCCCGCTTTGGGGGGTTTAGGGTGGATTTTGGGGGATTAGGAGGGATTTTAGGGTGGTTTTGGGGGGTTTAGGGGTGGTTTTGGGGGATTTAGGGGCGGTTTTGGGGGATTTAGGAGGATGTTGGGGGGGTTAAGTGAGATTTAGGATGGTTTTTGGGGGGTCCTGGGGGTCTTCGATATCGGGGGGGCGAGGGGACCCCGCTTTGGGGGGTTTAGGGTGGATTTTGGGGGATCAGGAGGGATTTTAGGGTGGTTTTGGGGGGTTTTAGGGGCGGTTTTGGGGGATTTAGGAGGATGTTGGGGGGGTTAAGTGAGATTTAGGATGGTTTTTGGGGGGTCCGGGGGGTCCCCGATATCGGGGGGGGGCGAGGGGACCCCACTTTGGGGGGTTTAGGGTGGATTTTGGGGGATCAGGAGGGATTTTAGGGGAATTTTGGGGGATTTAGGGGTGATTTGGGGGATTTAGGAGGATGTTGGGGGGGTTAAGTGAGATTTAGGATGGTTTTTGGGGGGTCCTGGGGGTCTTCGATATCGGGGGGGGGCGAGGGGACCCCGCTTTGGGGGGTTTAGGGTGGATTTTGGGGGATCAGGAGGGATTTTAGGGGAATTTTGGGGGGTTAGGATGGGTTTTGGGGGGTCCCGGGGGTCCCCATTATCGGGGGTTTTTGGGGCTCCCCATTATGAGGATCCATTCTGGGGGTCGGGACCCCTCAAATGACGCCCCCTCCCCATTTTTCTGCCCCCCAGAGGGGTCCCAGGCCGTGTGCTGGCAGGAGCTGGGGCTGGACCCGCTGTGGGTGGGGGTCCCGGGGGTCGCTATTAACGGGGATTTTTGGGGTTCCCCATTATGAGGATCTATTTTTGGGGGTCGGGACCCCCCAAATGACGCCCCCTCCCCATTTTTTCCCTCAGAAGGGTCCCCGGCCGTGTGCTGGCAGTCGGTGGGGCCAGACCTGCTGTGGGTGGGGGTCCCGGGGGTCACTATTAACGGGGATTTTTGGGGTTCCCCATTATGTGGATCCATTCTGGGGGTCGGGACCCCTCAAATGACGCCCCCTCCCCATTTTTCTCCCCCCCCAGAGGGGTCCCAGGCCGTGTGCTGGCAGTAGCTGGGGCCAGACCCACTGTGGGTGGGGGTCTCTGGGGTCCCCATTATCGGGGATTTTTGGGGTTCCCCATTATGTGGATCTATTTTTGGGGGTCGGGACCCCCCAGATGACGCCCCCTCCCCATTTTTTCCCCCAGAGGGGTCCCAGGCCGTGTGCTGGCAGAAGCTGGGGCTGGACCTGCTGTGGGTGGGGGTCCCGGGGGTCCCCATTATCGGGGATTTTTGAGGTTCCCCATTATGTGGATCCATTCTGGGGGTCGGGACCCCCCAAGTGACGCCCCCTCCCCATTTTTTCCCCCAGAGGGGTCCCAGGCCGTGTGCTGGCAGAAGCTGGGGCTGGACCCGCTGTGGGTGGGGGTCCCGGGGGTCGCTATTAACGGGGATTTTTGGGGTTCCCCATTATGTGGATCTATTTTTGGGGGTCGCGACCCCCCAAATGACGCCCCCTCCCCATTTTTCTGCCCCCCAGAGGGGTCCCAGGCCGTGTGCTGGCAGTCGGTGGGGCTGGACCCGCTGTGGGTGGGGGTCCCGGGGGTCCCCATTATCGGGGATTTTTGGGGTTCCCCGTTATGTGGATCCATTCTGGGGGTCGGGACCCCCCAAGTGACGCCCCCTCCCCATTTTTCTGCCCCCCAGAGGGGTCCCAGGCCGTGTGCTGGCAGGAGGTGGGGCCGGACCTGGTGTGCGGGCGGCCGCGGCGGGCGGGGCCCGTGACCTACACCGAGTGCTGCTGTCTGTACGGCCAGGCGTGGGGCATGGAGTGCGCGCTGTGCCCCGCGCCCCACTCCGGTGAGACCCCCGAGACCCCCGGGACCCCCAAACTCAGCCCCAACCTCGGGGGGGCACGGGGACTGGGCTGGGAGGGATGTGGGTCTGGGACCAGTATGGGAACTGGGAGCACTGGGGTGACAGGGACCCCCGGGATGGGACATGGAGTGCGCGCTGTGCCCCGCGCCCCACTCCGGTGAGACCCCCGAGACCCCCGAGACCCCCAAACTCAGCCCCAACCTCGGGGGGGGCACAGGGACCGCGCTGGGACTGGGACCAGTATGGGTACTGGGAGCACTGGGGTGACAGGGACACCCGGGATGGGGCATGGAGTGCGCGCTGTGCCCCGCGCCCCACTCCGGTGAGACCCCCGAGACCCCCGGGACCCCCAAATCCACCCACGGACCCGGGGGGCACGGGAACCGGGCTGGGACCGGGACCAGTATGGGTACTGGGAGTACTGGGGTGATGGGAGGGGTCTCAATGGGGACATAGACCCCCGGGATGGGGCATGGAGTGCGCGCTGTGCCCCGCGCCCCACTCCGGTGAGACCCCCGAGACCCCCGGGACCCCCAAATCCACCCACGGACCCGGGGGGGCACGGGGACTGGGCTGGGAGGCACGTGGCACTGGGACCAGTATGGGTACTGGGAGCACTGGGATGAAAAACGGGTGATGGGAGGGGTCCCAAAGATGGGGATGGGGGCATGGACTGTACCCTGTGCCCTGCCCCCCACTCCGGTGAGACCCCCGCGACCCCCGGGACCCCCAAACTCAGCCCCAACCTCGGGGGGGACACAGGGACCGGGCTGGGACTGGGACCAGTATGGGTACTGGGAGCACTGGGGTGATGGGAGGGGTCTCAAAGGGGGAGGGTGAGGCGTTTGGACCCCCGGGAGGGGGGCACTGGACTCCCCCATAATGGAGACCCCCACCCCCAATTTCCCCCCGGATTTCGGGTCCCCCCACTTTGGGGACCCCCGCCCCAATTCGGGGACCCCTCCCCAAATTCTGGGGTCCCCCAACCCCCATTTTTTTTCCTCCCCCCCCCCAGACGATTTCGAGCTCCTCTGCAATGTCCTGAGACCCCCGAACTTCGCCCCCCCCCACGCCCCGCCCCTCTACGACCCCTCCCCCAATTTCCCCCCTCCCCCCAACTTCGCCCCCCCCCAATTCGGGGGTCTCCCCTACGGGGGCCCCCCCGAATATTTCGGGGGGCTGCGCCCCAATTACGACCCCTACTCTTTTGGGGGAGGGGGCTACGACCCCCGGGGGGGTCCCTACGACCCTCGGGGTGGGGGAGGGGCGGGGGACTCCCTCTACGCCCCTCCCCCACCGCCCCTCCCCCCTCGCTATGAGGATTTTGGGGTCCCCTTCGGTCCCCGGGGGAGGGGTCCCCGATTTGAACCCCCGGACCCCCCCCCCGGACCCCCGCGGGGGCCCCCCCTGGAATTTCCAACCCCACGGGACCCCCGAGTTCGAGGAGGAGGAGGAGGAGGAGGAGGAAGGTGAGGTCTGGGGGGGGTTTGGCGTTTTTTGGGGGAGTTGGGTTTTTTTGGGGGGGCTTTTGAGGGATTTGGGCTTTTTTGGAGGTGGTTGTGAGGGTTGGGTTTTTGGGGGGTTTTGGGTTTTTTTGAGGGTCTGAAGCCCCCCTCCCCACTTTGGGGGGCAGTGGGGGGAGGAGGATGAGGATGGTGAGTTTGGGGTTTTTTGGTGGGATTTCTTGGGTTTTTGGGGTGTTTTGGGCCGGTCTGAAGCCCCCTCCCCACTTTAGGGGTGCAGGATGAGCAGTGCGGGGTCCTGAGCGGCTGCACCCACGGGCGCTGCATCCGCGTGGGCGACGCCTTCACCTGCGCCTGCGACCCTGGCTACCACCTGGACCCCGCCCGCCTCGCGTGCCTCGGTGAGACCCCTCCCCAAAATCCCCAGACCCCTCCCCAAAATCCCTGAGACCCCTCCCAAAATCCCTGAGACCCCTCCCCAAAATCCCCCAGACCCTCCCCAAAATCCCTGAGACCCCGCCCCAAAAGCCCTGAGATCCTGCCCCAAAATCCCTGAGACCCCTCCTCAAAATCCCTGAGACCCCTCCCCAAAATCCCTGAGACCCCTCCCCAAAATCCCCAAAAACCCTGAATATTGAGGCCCCAAATCCCCCCAAGGCTCCCTCAACCCCCAAATCCCCTCCTTTAACCCCAAATTTCCAGCCCCAGATGTAAATGAGTGTTCCAGGGTGTCCCCCCCAGCCCCAAATCCCCCCCCAAATCCCCTCTTTAACCCCAAACCTCCTCTTTAACCCCAAATCCCCCCTCTTTAACCCAAATTCTCCCCCCCAGACGTGGACGAGTGCTCGGCGGTGCCCCCCCCAAACCCAAATCCCCCCCAAATCCCCCCCATTTTAACCCCAAATCCCCCCCTTTTAACCCCAAATCCCCTCCTAAAACCCCAAATCCCCCCGTTTTAACCCCAAATTCTTCCCCCAGACATGGACGAGTGCTCGGCAGTGCCCCCCCAAACCCAAATCCCCCCCAAATTCCCCCTAAAACCCCAAATCTCCCCTGTTTTAAACCCCAAATTCTCCCCTTAAAACCCCAAATCCCTCCCTTAAAACCCCAAATCCCCCCCTAAAACCCCAATTTCTCCCCTAAAACCCAAAATCCCCCCTCTTTGACCCCAAATTCTCTCCCCCCCAGACGTGGACGAGTGCTCAGCGGTGCTCCCCCCAACCCTAATTCCTCCTAAAACCCCAAATCCCCCCCCAAATCCTCCCCCAAAATCCCCCGAATTCCCCTAAAACCCAAAATCCTCCCCAAATCCCCCCATTTTAACCCCAAATTCTCTCCCCCCCAGACGTGGACGAGTGCTCGGCGTGCTCCCCCCCCACCCTAATTCCTCCTAAAACCCCAAATCCCCCCCCAAAATCCCCCGAATTCCCCCTAGAACCCAAAATCCTCCCCAAATCCTCCCATTTTAACCCCAAATTCTCTCCCCCCCAGACGTGGACGAGTGCTCGGCGGTGCCCCCCCCAACCCTAATTCCTCCTAAAACCCCAAATCCCCCCCAAAATCCCCAAAATCCCCCGAATTCCCCCTAAAACCCAAAATCCTCCCCAAATCCCCCCATTTTAACCCCAAATTCTCTCCCCCCAGACGTGGACGAGTGCTCGGCGGTGCTCCCCCCAACCCTAATTCCTCCTAAAACCCCAAATCCCCCCCAAAATCCCCCGAATTCCCCCTAGAACCCAAAATCCTCCCCAAATCCCCCCATTTTAACCCAAATTCTCTCCCCCCCAGACGTGGACGAGTGCTCGGCGGTGCCCCCCCCAACCCTAATTCCTCCTAAAACCCCAAATCCCCCCCAAAATCCCCCAAAATCCCCGAATTCCCCTAAAACCAAAATCCTCCCCAAATCCCCCATTTTAACCCCAAATTCTCTCCCCCCCAGACGTGGACGAGTGCTCGGCGGTGCTCCCCCAACCCTAATTCCTCCTAAAACCCAAATCCCCCCCCAAAATCCCCAAAATCCCCCGAATTCCCCCTAAAACCCAAAATCCTCCCCAAATCCCCCCATTTTAACCCCAAATTCTCTCCCCCCCAGACGTGGACGAGTGCTCGGCGGTGCTCCCCCCAACCCTAATTCCTCCTAAAACCCAAATCCCCCCCCAAAATCCCCCGAATTCCCCCTAAAACCCAAAATCCTCCCAAATCCTCCCATTTTAACCCAAATTCTCTCCCCCCAGACGTGGACGAGTGCTCGGCGGTGCCCCCCCCAACCCTAATTCCTCTAAAACCCAAATCCCCCCCCAAAATCCCCCAAAATCCCCCGAATTCCCCCTAAAACCCAAAATCCTCCCCAAATCCCCCATTTTAACCCAAATTCTCTCCCCCCCAGACGTGGACGAGTGCTCGGCGGTGCCCCCCCCGTGCCGCCCCGGCCGCTGCCTCAACACCCCCCGGCTCCTTCCGCTGCTTGTGCCCCCCGGGACCCCCCCGGCGCTGGACCCCCCCCGCTGCCCCCCCCCGCGGCCCCCCCGCGCCTGAAGCCCCCTCCCCCCATATTTATTGTGTGGGTTTTTTTTGTATATAAAAATATATAAATAAATATAGAGGATTTGGGGGGGGGGGGGGGTTGGGGGGAACCCCCCCCCGCGGCCTCCTGGCTGTGGCCCCTCCCCCCCTCCACACCAAGGGAGGGGGGGATTTGGGGACACCCCCCCCCCCCCCATTTTTACTGAATAAAGGTTTTCTATAAAAGGAGAGATTTGGGGGTGGGGTTTTTTTTTGACCACCTCCTTATTTTCTTTTGGGGGGGTGAGGGCTTGGGGACACCCTCCTCCGGTATTGGGACCCCCCCCATGGAACTGGGACCCCCCCCATGGAACTGGGACCCCCCCCCAGTACTCGGATATCCCCCCCCATGGAATTGGGACCCCCCCATGGAATTGGACCCCCCCCCATGGAACTGGGACCCCCCCCATGGAATTGGGACCCCCCCATGGAATTGGGACCCCCCCCCATGGAATTGGGACCCCCCCCCCCATGGAATTGGGACCCCCCCCCCATGGAATTGGGACCACCCACCTCCCCCCCAAAATTGGGATCCCCAATCCTGGGACCCCCCCCTCCCCCCCCGCAATGGATCTGGACCCCCCCCCCAATCCACAGAACGAAGACATTGAACCCAACCCCCTTTGGGCACTCCTTATTATTGCATGTCCCCTCCCAGTGTCCCCCCCCAGTGTCCCCCCAGTGTCCCAGTGTCCCCCCCAGTGTCCCCAGTGTCCCCCCCCAGTGCTACCCGCTGCCGTCCCCCCGGGCCGGTTTTGCCCCTCCCCCGTCCCCCCCAACAAGCCGGCCCGTTCCTCGGTGGTGGCAGTGCCATCGTCCGGAGCGGTGGCGGTGGTGGCACCGGGGACGCCGTGGAGCGCGGCCACGTGGCGGAAGGTCTGGGCCAGCAGCAGGACCCCCGTGACCCCCAGCAGCAGGTACACTGCGGGGGAGGGGCGTCAGGGGCGCAGCGGGACCCAATGGGACCCAAGGGGACCCAATGGGACCCAACGGGACCCAACGAGACCCCCTGGAATCCAATGGGACCCAACGAGACCCCCTGGAATCCAATGGGACCCAACAGGGACCCAAGGGGACCCAATGGGACCCAACGAGACCCCCTGGAATCCAATGGGACCCAACAGGGACCCAAGGGGACCCAATGGGACCCAACGAGACCCCCTGGAATCCAATGGGACCCAACAGGACCCAATGGGACCCAATGGAACCCAACGAGACCCCCTGGAATCCAATGGGACCCAACAGGACCCAAGGGGACCCAACGAGACCCCCTGGAATCCAATGGGACCCAATGAGACCCCCTGGAACCCAACGGGACCCAACGAGACCCCCTGGAATCCAATGGACCCAACAGGACCCAAGGGGACCCAAAGAGACCCCCTGGAACCCAACGGGACCCCAACGAGGACCCCTGGAATCCAATGGGACCCAACAGGGACCCAAGGGGACCCAACGAGACCCCCTGGAATCCAATGGGACCCAACAGGGACCCAATGGGACCCAATGGAACCCAACGGGACCCAACGAGACCCCCTGGAATCCAATGGGACCCAACAGGACCCAAGGGGACCCAACGAGACCCCCTGGAATCCAATGGGACCCAACGAGACCCCTGGAATCCAATGGGACCCAACAGGGACCCAATGGGACCCAACGAGACCCAACGAGACCCCCTGGAATCCAATGGGACCCAACAGGACCCAAGGGGACCCAACAGATCCAACGGGACCAACGAGATCGTCTGGAATCCAATGGGACCCAATGAGGCATCAAGAGCCCAACTCAATCCATGGAGAGCCTCACCCAACTCACCAAAACACAGGAAGACCCAAAAAACCCAACTCAACCCAACCAAACCCCAATTTAATGCAGCCAAACCCCAACGAGATCCAAAAACCCAACGAAACCCATCCAAACCCCAACTCGACCCATCCAGAACCCAACAAAACCCACCAAAACCCCAACGAGATCCCAAAAAACAACGAAACCCATCCAAACCCCAACGAGATCCCAAAAACCAACGAAACCCATCCAAACCCCCAACGAGATCCCAAAAACCCAACGAAACCCATCCAAACCCCAACGAGATCCCAAAAACCCAACGAAACCCATCCAAACCCCAGCGAGATCCCAAAAACCAACGAAACCCATCCAAACCCCAACGAGATCCCAAAAACCCAACGAAACCCATCCAAACCCCAACGAGATCCCAAAAACCCAACGAAACCCATCCAAACCCCAGCGAGATCCAAAACCCAACGAAACCCATCCAAACCCCAACGAGATCCCAAAAACCGCAACGAAACCCATCCAAACCCCAACTCGACCCCAAAAACCCAACGAAACCCATCAAACCTCAACGAGATCCCAAAAACCCAACGAAACCCATCCAAACCCCAACGAGATCCCAAAAACCCAACGAAACCCATCCAAACCCCAACGAGATCCCAAAAACCCAACGAAACCCATCCAAACCTCAACGAGATCCAAAAACCCAACGAAACCCATCCAAACCCCAACGAGAACCAAAAACCCAACGAAACCCATCCAAACCCCAACGAGATCCCAAAAACCAACGAAACCCATCCAAACCCCAACGAGATCCCAAAAACCCAACGAACCCATCCAAACCCCAACGAGATCCCAAAAACCCAACGAAACCCATCCAAACCCCAACGAGATCCCAAAAACCCAACGAAACCCATCCAAACCCCAACGAGATCCCAAAAACCCAACGAAACCCATCCAAACCTCAACTCGACCCATCCAGAACCCAACGAAACCCATCCAAACCCCAACGAGATCCCAAAAACCCAACGAAAACCCATCCAAACCCCAACGAGATCCCAAAAACCCAACGAAACCCATCAAACCCCAACGAGATCCAAAAACCCAACGAACCCATCCAAACCTCAACTCGACCCATCCAGAACCCAACATTGCCACCCGAACTCTACCACAACCCCAAGAACCCAACCCCGAACCCTCAAAGCCCCAACCCACCAGCCACGGCCACTTGGTAGAGCTGCCGGAGCGGCTGCCGCGCTTGCCGCGCCGGCACCAAGTCGCCCGAAGCCCACGGTGCACAGGGAGGTGACGCAGAAGTAGACGGCGTCCAGGTAGCTCCAGGTGGGCTCCAGCAGGTTGAAGGCGGTGGCCGGCAGGAGCACCAGGACCCCCAGGGTGGCCAGCAGCAGCCCCAGGAGGTGCAGGCGAGCGGCCCCGCGCCGGCCGTAGCCCCAGCGGGCCCGCAGGTAGCCCCGGGGCCGCCTGGCCAGCGGGCCGGCCAGGTGCCGCGCGGTGGCCGCCAGCAGGAACATGGTGGCCGGGACCCCCCACGGCGGCGTAAGCGGCGCAGAAAGCTCTGCCGGAGGCCGAGAGCGGCGTCACCGAGCCGTAGCCTGGGGGGACACCGGGAGTGACCACACCGCTCGCCGTGGGGTGGGGTTTGGGGGTCTTGGGTGTTCTGGGGGGTCTTGGGGTGGATGGGGGTCTTGGGGGTCCTTGGGATTATGGAGGTCCTGGGGGTCTTGAGGATCCTGGGGGTCCGGGGAGGTCCTTGGGGTTATGGAGGCCCTGGAGTTCTGGGGTCCTGGGGGGTCTGGGGGGTCCCGGAGGGTCTTGGGTGTTCTGGGGGGGTCTTGGGGTGGATGGGGGTCTTGGGGGTCCTTGGGATTATGGAGGTTCTGGAGTTGTGGGTAGTCCTGGGGGTCTGGGGGTCTTGGGGGTCTTGGGGTCCTTGGGATTATGAGGTTCTGGAGTTGTGGGTAGTCCTGGGGGTCTGGGGGTCTTGGGGGTCTTGGGATTATGGAGGTCCTGGGGGTCTTGAGGATCCTGGGGGTCCGGGGAGGCCTTGGGGTTATGGAGGCCCTGGAGTTCTGGGGGTCCTGGGGGGTCTGGGGGGTCCCGGGGGGTCTTGGGTGTTCTGGAGGGGTCTTGGGGTGGATGGGGGTCTTGGGGGTCCTTGGGATTATGGAGGTTCTGGAGTTGTGGGTAGTCCTGGGGTCTGGGGGTCTTGGGGGCCTTGGGATTATGGAGGTCCTGGGGGGTCTTGAGGATCCTGGGGTCCGGGGAGGCCCTTGGGGTTATGGAGGCCCTGGAGTCCTGGGGGTCCTGGGGGGTCTGGGGGGTCCCGGGGGGTCTTGGGGTGGATGGAAGTTTCTGGGGATCATGGGGGTCTTGGGAGTCCTGGGGGGTCCTTGGGATTATGGAGTCCTGGGGGTCTTGGGTGTCCTGGGGGTCTTGGGGTTCTTGAGGATCAAGGGGGTCCTTGGGATTATGGGGGTCCTGAAGGGTCTGGGAGGTCCTAGGGGGGCTTGGGGATCCTGGGGGTCCTTGGGGCCCTGGGGTGTACGGGGAGTCTTGGGGGTCACAGGGCTCCACATCTTGGGGGGCTCCTGGGGGTCCTGGCTCTGGTGGGGGTCTCGGTATTCC
>JAWUZG010001243.1:0-20200 GCA_036785705.1 Acanthornis magna
AAACCCATCCCTGGGATTGTTTTACCTTGAGGACCTGACAGAGTCAACTTCTGCAGGATGTTTTCTGCTCTGACTGGAACCTGGGGACACTTTCTCAGTTGTGTCACTCAGTGGAACCTATTTAAACTACAAGAGACGTCAGTATTTCAATTTAACTTTGACTTCTTGAGAAGTTTTTTGAACACACTGGGAGGGACTGAGTCTGATGTAAACAGCAGCAAAGCCCCGCGAGGCTCATTCGAGTCCCTGTGCTGTGGCTGTGCTGCTGAGCTGGGCTGGGCTCCTGGCACAGAGGCAGCTCCTGGCAAGCGGCAGCGCTGCAGAGAGACAGCTCTGCCCAGGAGCAGCTCCTGTGCACAGCCCAGCAGGGCTAGGGCACGGCCGGGGCAGCTCAGGGACACGGGCAGGGCACAGCCAGAGCTCCCAGGTGCTCAGCATTGGCAGGGGCTGTGCCATGGCCCAGAGGGGGCTGTGTCATAGCCATAGGCACCTGTGGGGCTGTGTCACAGAGCCCCAGAGCAGCTGTGATGTCAGAACGGGGCAGTGTGACACCACAGAGTTGGCTGTGTGAGGTCCATGAGCAGCTACAGCATCACAGAGGGGACTGTGTGACATCACAGAGCAGGCTGTGAGGTCACAGTGTGAGGTGTGTGACATCACTTAGTGGGTTGTGACATCACAGAGGAGGCTGTGACATCATAGCATGGGCTGTGGCTGTGGGCTGTGGTTGGTTGTGTCACATCTTAGAGCTGCCTGTGATGTCACAGGATGGGTTGTGACATCACAGAGCAGACTGTGACATCACCGTGTGGCTGTATGGCATCACAGAGCAGCAACTTGGAGGTTGCTGCTGAATTTTACTTCTCCAGAGGCTTGTTCAGACTTCTGATCTTCAGGAATTCAGTGCTCGAGGCCTCATTAACATTCCAAATACCTTAACGTGCCCAGTCTCTGGGAATAATTTAAATTTCCAAATCGTCTGTGACTAATTCAGCAGATTTAGGAAATGAATTTAAGGAAATATATAATACTTTAAAAAACAGTGAGAGAAGACTTTTTAGGTCCTGCTTAGGCTGTTTTTCCTGTTAATACATTAATATGTGCAATCTCCAATTGATACTGAATCCAAGTATCTCCTAATGCAGGCTGAATAGATAAGCAATTCCTTGCCTGGTGCTGGCCTTGCTGTCACCCCCGGCAGCGGCTCCGTGGCCCCTTTGTGCCCCGCTGGCCCAGCCATGGTGCCACAGCCCCCCTGGGCAGGCCCAGCCCAGGCCAGGAGCATTGCGGGTGGGAATGGCCCCTGCGCCACGGTGCCCACAGCAGCCCCTGGGGCTCGGTGCCCCCATGGCCTCCCTGCTGGGCAGCCTCTCCAAGCTCCTGCACAGGCCGTGCCACCTGTGGGCCTTCCCACGCAGCCCTGCCCCAGGCTCTGCCGGGCTCGGGGCCAGCACAGACCCGGCCAGGGCTGGCCATTGCCGGCAACAGGCCCTGAGCCCCGCAGGAGGATGGAGCTGGCCACAGCCAAACACACCGCAAACCTGGGCTGAGCAGCCAGGGCTGCCAATGGCTGGGGACAGAGGCTGGGGCTGACAAATGTCCTGGGCCCCCTCCCTGCTCTGGCCATGCCACCAAGGGCACACAGCAGCCTCCTCTCTCGGGCACTTGCCTTTTTCCATCCCTTCCCCAGGCCCTGGCCCTGCCCCACTAGCCCTGGGCTGAGTCCTGCCCCTGCACGCTCACACAGGCTGAGATGGACACTGATGGGTTTCTCTCCCAAATTCTCTGCAGCCCAGCCCCGCTGGCTTCAGCTGCAACCCAGGGAACATCAAAGCAGAGCAAGCGGCGAGGAGCAGAGGCCTGGGAGCCGCTGTGTGAGATCAGCTCCTGCAGGGATCCACATTGGCTGGGTATCTCTGCAGCTCTGCATCTGATCCTGCTGTGGCAGAGCACACAAACAGCCCATCCTTGTGTCCCTTTCTCCACTGACTGGGCTTTGGGTTGGCCTGGAAACATCCTGAGGTCCCTCCCAGGAGGAATCCCCGTGCATTTCCCTCCCCCATGGCTCGGCCTGTCCTGATCCAGCAGCTGTGGGGCAGCAGAGCTGGGGCAGTGCAGGGACAGGGCTGGCTCTGACAGGGCTCGTGAAGCCACAGCCAGGAGGTGTCAGCAAGGACAGTTTGCAAAGGGGAAATGGAGATATGGTGACTTTGTAGATTTTAGGAAGGAAAAGCTTGTCAGGAGCATGTCAAGAGGATGAAAGGCAAGGCTGTTGGGGGAAATAGAGGATGTTCAACCTGGAGATAAGGAAAGATTTTTCCCTGGTTGCAGGGCTGGTGCAGTGCAGGGTGGCCATGAGCCCGGCTGGGCTCCCTGTGTGCCAGGGCTGGGTGGGTTGTGGAGCAGAGATGACCCCAGAATCAGAGCCCAGGTGGGGCCTCTGTCACGTGCCTCAATCCTTCACCTCCCCAAGGCTGGTATTCCCATTCTCTGAGGTCTCTGATGTGCTGGGTGACCTCGCAACACTCCTGGCCAGAATGTCAGCTGAGGGCCAGCTGGGCTGCTGCAGTGGCAGTGACCTCACAGCCATCACCACTGCAGCCATGTCCCCTGGGCCTGGCTCTCCCCTTTCCTCTGTCCCTGTCTTGTCTCTGCTGGCAGCAGCATTTTTGTGATTCATATCTTGTCCCCAAGCTGCTGGGGCCAACTGCTTTCCAATCAGGCTCCTGGAGCAGAAGTGGCTTCACAATCAACATGTGAACACTGAGAGACAATAGCAAATGGGAAGTTAGAGGAGGCTGTGGTTGGAAAGGGGCTGTGTGGATGTGGGGCAGCACTTTTCTGGGGCCGGTGTGGGGCACAATGGGTTAGATAACAATAGACCTGCCCAGAGCAGGCTGGAAACAAATTTGATCTGAGCATTTGCTGGAATAGGTCCAGAGTCCCTGGGCACAATGTGGCTTGAGCTGCTCATGGGGGTGTGGGAGCTCACCCTGTGCATATTCCCATCTGTGCTCCTCTCAGGGATCTTTTCCAGAGCAGGGAGAGGGATCAGGATTCTTTGTTGCATCAGGTCATCAGGGAAGAGATGCAACCTCCAGACGGGCTGGTGACCCAGAGGTGGATTTAACCATGGACAGCATCTCCAGGTTATCCATGACTGTGGAACATGTGCTGTGCTCAAGCAGGGCCAAGCGGGCAAAGCCCCTGTGGTGTGGGGGACGATGGTGGAAATGCCAGTCTGGGGGGGCCTGGCAGATTGATGACATCACAGTGCCACAGAGGCGCCAGGGCAAGCGCTGCTGCTGACAGTGGTGCCAACAGCCCCTGCAGGGATGGAGACGCACCCTGTGCCTCACGGCACTGCCCAGAACACCAGCCTGGGCCTGGAAAAGCAAGTCCTGGGGGGACAGGGCCCCCAGGAAGAAGTGAGTCGCACAATGGGACTCATTTCCAGAACAGCCTCATGGACACCTGGGCCAGAGAGCACAGCACTGAGTGGGTGTTTCATATTCCCTGTCAGGCACCAGCCCTGGGAAAGCTGAACAGTGCAAGGGACTGCTGAAAACCACCTTGAAAGCAGTGGCTGGTGGCACCTTCAAACACTGGGAGCTGCATTTAGCCAAGGCCACTGGTCAGTGAAGACCTGAGGCTCCACCAATCGAGCTAGCTCTGCCCAATCAAATCATCCATGGGCCATAGAAGGGGGATAAAGTCTCCATGGTGCCTATGAGAAATGTGTTAGGGAAGACAGTTTGGATCAGTCCTGCCCCAAGCAAAGGCAAACCCATCCCTGGGATTGTTTTACCTTGAGGACCTGACAGAGTCAACTTCTGCAGGATGTTTTCTGCTCTGACTGGAACCTGGGGACACTTTCTCAGTTGTGTCACTCAGTGGAACCTATTTAAACTACAAGAGACGTCAGTATTTCAATTTAACTTTGACTTCTTGAGAAGTTTTTTGAACACACTGGGAGGGACTGAGTCTGATGTAAACAGCAGCAAAGCCCCGCGAGGCTCATTCGAGTCCCTGTGCTGTGGCTGTGCTGCTGAGCTGGGCTGGGCTCCTGGCACAGAGGCAGCTCCTGGCAAGCGGCAGCGCTGCAGAGAGACAGCTCTGCCCAGGAGCAGCTCCTGTGCACAGCCCAGCAGGGCTAGGGCACGGCCGGGGCAGCTCAGGGACACGGGCAGGGCACAGCCAGAGCTCCCAGGTGCTCAGCATTGGCAGGGGCTGTGCCATGGCCCAGAGGGGGCTGTGTCATAGCCATAGGCACCTGTGGGGCTGTGTCACAGAGCCCCAGAGCAGCTGTGATGTCAGAACGGGGCAGTGTGACACCACAGAGTTGGCTGTGTGAGGTCCATGAGCAGCTACAGCATCACAGAGGGGACTGTGTGACATCACAGAGCAGGCTGTGAGGTCACAGTGTGAGGTGTGTGACATCACTTAGTGGGTTGTGACATCACAGAGGAGGCTGTGACATCATAGCATGGGCTGTGGCTGTGGGCTGTGGTTGGTTGTGTCACATCTTAGAGCTGCCTGTGATGTCACAGGATGGGTTGTGACATCACAGAGCAGACTGTGACATCACCGTGTGGCTGTATGGCATCACAGAGCAGCAACTTGGAGGTTGCTGCTGAATTTTACTTCTCCAGAGGCTTGTTCAGACTTCTGATCTTCAGGAATTCAGCGCTCGAGGCCTCATTAACATTCCAAATACCTTAACGTGCCCAGTCTCTGGGAATAATTTAAATTTCCAAATCGTCTGTGACTAATTCAGCAGATTTAGGAAATGAATTTAAGGAAATATATAATACTTTAAAAAACAGTGAGAGAAGACTTTTTAGGTCCTGCTTAGGCTGTTTTTCCTGTTAATACATTAATATGTGCAATCTCCAATTGATACTGAATCCAAGTATCTCCTAATGCAGGCTGAATAGATAAGCAATTCCTTGCCTGGTGCTGGCCTTGCTGTCACCCCGGCAGCGGCTCCGTGGCCCCTTTGTGCCCCGCTGGCCCAGCCATGGTGCCACAGCCCCCCTGGGCAGGCCCAGCCCAGGCCAGGAGCATTGCGGGTGGGAATGGCCCCTGCGCCACGGTGCCCACAGCAGCCCCTGGGGCTCGGTGCCCCCATGGCCTCCCTGCTGGGCAGCCTCTCCAAGCTCCTGCACAGGCCGTGCCACCTGTGGGCCTTCCCACGCAGCCCTGCCCCAGGCTCTGCCGGGCTCGGGGCCAGCACAGACCCGGCCAGGGCTGGCCATTGCCGGCAACAGGCCCTGAGCCCCGCAGGAGGATGGAGCTGGCCACAGCCAAACACACCGCAAACCTGGGCTGAGCAGCCAGGGCTGCCAATGGCTGGGGACAGAGGCTGGGGCTGACAAATGTCCTGGGCCCCCTCCCTGCTCTGGCCATGCCACCAAGGGCACACAGCAGCCTCCTCTCTCGGGCACTTGCCTTTTTCCATCCCTTCCCCAGGCCCTGGCCCTGCCCCACTAGCCCTGGGCTGAGTCCTGCCCCTGCACGCTCACACAGGCTGAGATGGACACTGATGGGTTTCTCTCCCAAATTCTCTGCAGCCCAGCCCCGCTGGCTTCAGCTGCAACCCAGGGAACATCAAAGCAGAGCAAGCGGCGAGGAGCAGAGGCCTGGGAGCCGCTGTGTGAGATCAGCTCCTGCAGGGATCCACATTGGCTGGGTATCTCTGCAGCTCTGCATCTGATCCTGCTGTGGCAGAGCACACAAACAGCCCATCCTTGTGTCCCTTTCTCCACTGACTGGGCTTTGGGTTGGCCTGGAAACATCCTGAGGTCCCTCCCAGGAGGAATCCCCGTGCATTTCCCTCCCCCATGGCTCGGCCTGTCCTGATCCAGCAGCTGTGGGGCAGCAGAGCTGGGGCAGTGCAGGGACAGGGCTGGCTCTGACAGGGCTCGTGAAGCCACAGCCAGGAGGTGTCAGCAAGGACAGTTTGCAAAGGGGAAATGGAGATATGGTGACTTTGTAGATTTTAGGAAGGAAAAGCTTGTCAGGAGCATGTCAAGAGGATGAAAGGCAAGGCTGTTGGGGGAAATAGAGGATGTTCAACCTGGAGATAAGGAAAGATTTTTCCCTGGTTGCAGGGCTGGTGCAGTGCAGGGTGGCCATGAGCCCGGCTGGGCTCCCTGTGTGCCAGGGCTGGGTGGGTTGTGGAGCAGAGATGACCCCAGAATCAGAGCCCAGGTGGGGCCTCTGTCACGTGCCTCAATCCTTCACCTCCCCAAGGCTGGTATTCCCATTCTCTGAGGTCTCTGATGTGCTGGGTGACCTCGCAACACTCCTGGCCAGAATGTCAGCTGAGGGCCAGCTGGGCTGCTGCAGTGGCAGTGACCTCACAGCCATCACCACTGCAGCCATGTCCCCTGGGCCTGGCTCTCCCCTTTCCTCTGTCCCTGTCTTGTCTCTGCTGGCAGCAGCATTTTTGTGATTCATATCTTGTCCCCAAGCTGCTGGGGCCAACTGCTTTCCAATCAGGCTCCTGGAGCAGAAGTGGCTTCACAATCAACATGTGAACACTGAGAGACAATAGCAAATGGGAAGTTAGAGGAGGCTGTGGTTGGAAAGGGGCTGTGTGGATGTGGGGCAGCACTTTTCTGGGGCCGGTGTGGGGCACAATGGGTTAGATAACAATAGACCTGCCCAGAGCAGGCTGGAAACAAATTTGATCTGAGCATTTGCTGGAATAGGTCCAGAGTCCCTGGGCACAATGTGGCTTGGGCTGCTCATGGGGGTGTGGGAGCTCACCCTGTGCATATTCCCATCTGTGCTCCTCTCAGGGATCTTTTCCAGAGCAGGGAGAGGGATCAGGATTCTTTGTTGCATCAGGTCATCAGGGAAGAGATGCAACCTCCAGACGGGCTGGTGACCCAGAGGTGGATTTAACCATGGACAGCATCTCCAGGTTATCCATGACTGTGGAACATGTGCTGTGCTCAAGCAGGGCCAAGCGGGCAAAGCCCCTGTGGTGTGGGGGACGATGGTGGAAATGCCAGTCTGGGGGGGCCTGGCAGATTGATGACATCACAGTGCCACAGAGGCGCCAGGGCAAGCGCTGCTGCTGACAGTGGTGCCAACAGCCCCTGCAGGGATGGAGACGCACCCTGTGCCTCACGGCACTGCCCAGAACACCAGCCTGGGCCTGGAAAAGCAAGTCCTGGGGGGACAGGGCCCCCAGGAAGAAGTGAGTCGCACAATGGGACTCATTTCCAGAACAGCCTCATGGACACCTGGGCCAGAGAGCACAGCACTGAGTGGGTGTTTCATATTCCCTGTCAGGCACCAGCCCTGGGAAAGCTGAACAGTGCAAGGGACTGCTGAAAACCACCTTGAAAGCAGTGGCTGGTGGCACCTTCAAACACTGGGAGCTGCATTTAGCCAAGGCCACTGGTCAGTGAAGACCTGAGGCTCCACCAATCGAGCTAGCTCTGCCCAATCAAATCATCCATGGGCCATAGAAGGGGGATAAAGTCTCCATGGTGCCTATGAGAAATGTGTTAGGGAAGACAGTTTGGATCAGTCCTGCCCCAAGCAAAGGCAAACCCATCCCTGGGATTGTTTTACCTTGAGGACCTGACAGAGTCAACTTCTGCAGGATGTTTTCTGCTCTGACTGGAACCTGGGGACACTTTCTCAGTTGTGTCACTCAGTGGAACCTATTTAAACTACAAGAGACGTCAGTATTTCAATTTAACTTTCACTTCTTGAGAAGTTTTTTGAACACACTGGGAGGGACTGAGTCTGATGTAAACAGCAGCAAAGCCCCGCGAGGCTCATTCGAGTCCCTGTGCTGTGGCTGTGCTGCTGAGCTGGGCTGGGCTCCTGGCACAGAGGCAGCTCCTGGCAAGCGGCAGCGCTGCAGAGAGACAGCTCTGCCCAGGAGCAGCTCCTGTGCACAGCCCAGCAGGGCTAGGGCACGGCCGGGGCAGCTCAGGGACACGGGCAGGGCACAGCCAGAGCTCCCAGGTGCTCAGCATTGGCAGGGGCTGTGCCATGGCCCAGAGGGGGCTGTGTCATAGCCATAGGCACCTGTGGGGCTGTGTCACAGAGCCCCAGAGCAGCTGTGATGTCAGAACGGGGCAGTGTGACACCACAGAGTTGGCTGTGTGAGGTCCATGAGCAGCTACAGCATCACAGAGGGGACTGTGTGACATCACAGAGCAGGCTGTGAGGTCACAGTGTGAGGTGTGTGACATCACTTAGTGGGTTGTGACATCACAGAGGAGGCTGTGACATCATAGCATGGGCTGTGGCTGTGGGCTGTGGTTGGTTGTGTCACATCTTAGAGCTGCCTGTGATGTCACAGGATGGGTTGTGACATCACAGAGCAGACTGTGACATCACCGTGTGGCTGTATGGCATCACAGAGCAGCAACTTGGAGGTTGCTGCTGAATTTTACTTCTCCAGAGGCTTGTTCAGACTTCTGATCTTCAGGAATTCAGTGCTCGAGGCCTCATTAACATTCCAAATACCTTAACGTGCCCAGTCTCTGGGAATAATTTAAATTTCCAAATCGTCTGTGACTAATTCAGCAGATTTAGGAAATGAATTTAAGGAAATATATAATACTTTAAAAAACAGTGAGAGAAGACTTTTTAGGTCCTGCTTAGGCTGTTTTTCCTGTTAATACATTAATATGTGCAATCTCCAATTGATACTGAATCCAAGTATCTCCTAATGCAGGCTGAATAGATAAGCAATTCCTTGCCTGGTGCTGGCCTTGCTGTCACCCCGGCAGCGGCTCCGTGGCCCCTTTGTGCCCCGCTGGCCCAGCCATGGTGCCACAGCCCCCCTGGGCAGGCCCAGCCCAGGCCAGGAGCATTGCGGGTGGGAATGGCCCCTGCGCCACGGTGCCCACAGCAGCCCCTGGGGCTCGGTGCCCCCATGGCCTCCCTGCTGGGCAGCCTCTCCAAGCTCCTGCACAGGCCGTGCCACCTGTGGGCCTTCCCACGCAGCCCTGCCCCAGGCTCTGCCGGGCTCGGGGCCAGCACAGACCCGGCCAGGGCTGGCCATTGCCGGCAACAGGCCCTGAGCCCCGCAGGAGGATGGAGCTGGCCACAGCCAAACACACCGCAAACCTGGGCTGAGCAGCCAGGGCTGCCAATGGCTGGGGACAGAGGCTGGGGCTGACAAATGTCCTGGGCCCCCTCCCTGCTCTGGCCATGCCACCAAGGGCACACAGCAGCCTCCTCTCTCGGGCACTTGCCTTTTTCCATCCCTTCCCCCGGCCCTGGCCCTGCCCCACAAGCCCTGGGCTGAGTCCTGCCCCTGCACGCTCACACAGGCTGAGATGGACACTGATGGGTTTCTCTCCCAAATTCTCTGCAGCCCAGCCCCGCTGGCTTCAGCTGCAACCCAGGGAACATCAAAGCAGAGCAAGCGGCGAGGAGCAGAGGCCTGGGAGCCGCTGTGTGAGATCAGCTCCTGCAGGGATCCACATTGGCTGGGTATCTCTGCAGCTCTGCATCTGATCCTGCTGTGGCAGAGCACACAAACAGCCCATCCTTGTGTCCCTTTCTCCACTGACTGGGCTTTGGGTTGGCCTGGAAACATCCTGAGGTCCCTCCCAGGAGGAATCCCCGTGCATTTCCCTCCCCCATGGCTCGGCCCGTCCTGATCCAGCAGCTGTGGGGCAGCAGAGCTGGGGCAGTGCAGGGACAGGGCTGGCTCTGACAGGGCTCGTGAAGCCACAGCCAGGAGGTGTCAGCAAGGACAGTTTGCAAAGGGGAAATGGAGATATGGTGACTTTGTAGATTTTAGGAAGGAAAAGCTTGTCAGGAGCATGTCAAGAGGATGAAAGGCAAGGCTGTTGGGGGAAATAGAGGATGTTCAACCTGGAGATAAGGAAAGATTTTTCCCTGGTTGCAGGGCTGGTGCAGTGCAGGGTGGCCATGAGCCCGGCTGGGCTCCCTGTGTGCCAGGGCTGGGTGGGTTGTGGAGCAGAGATGACCCCAGAATCAGAGCCCAGGTGGGGCCTCTGTCACGTGCCTCAATCCTTCACCTCCCCAAGGGTGGTATTCCCATTCTCTGAGGTCTCTGATGTGCTGGGTGACCTCGCAACACTCCTGGCCAGAATGTCAGCTGAGGGCCAGCTGGGCTGCTGCAGTGGCAGTGACCTCACAGCCATCACCACTGCAGCCATGTCCCCTGGGCCTGGCTCTCCCCTTTCCTCTGTCCCTGTCTTGTCTCTGCTGGCAGCAGCATTTTTGTGATTCATATCTTGTCCCCAATTGCTGGGGCCAACTGCTTTCCAATCAGGCTCCTGGAGCAGAAGTGGCTTCACAATCAACATGTGAACACTGAGAGACAATAGCAAATGGGAAGTTAGAGGAGGCTGTGGTTGGAAAGGGGCTGTGTGGATGTGGGGCAGCACTTTTCTGGGGCCGGTGTGGGGCACAATGGGTTAGATAACAACAGACCTGCCCAGAGCAGGCTGGAAACAAATTTGATCTGAGCATTTGCTGGAATAGGTCCAGAGTCCCTGGGCACAATGTGGCTTGGGCTGCTCATGGGGGTGTGGGAGCTCACCCTGTGCATATTCCCATCTGTGCTCCTCTCAGGGATCTTTTCCAGAGCAGGGAGAGGGATCAGGATTCTTTGTTGCATCAGGTCATCAGGGAAGAGATGCAACCTCCAGACGGGCTGGTGACCCAGAGGTGGATTTAACCATGGACAGCATCTCCAGGTTATCCATGACTGTGGAACATGTGCTGTGCTCAAGCAGGGCCAAGCGGGCAAAGCCCCTGTGGTGTGGGGGACGATGGTGGAAATGCCAGTCTGGGGGGGCCTGGCAGATTGATGACATCACAGTGCCACAGAGGCGCCAGGGCAAGCGCTGCTGCTGACAGTGGTGCCAACAGCCCCTGCAGGGATGGAGACGCACCCTGTGCCTCACGGCACTGCCCAGAACACCAGCCTGGGCCTGGAAAAGCAAGTCCTGGGGGGACAGGGCCCCCAGGAAGAAGTGAGTCGCACAATGGGACTCATTTCCAGAACAGCCTCATGGACACCTGGGCCAGAGAGCACAGCACTGAGTGGGTGTTTCATATTCCCTGTCAGGCACCAGCCCTGGGAAAGCTGAACAGTGCAAGGGACTGCTGAAAACCACCTTGAAAGCAGTGGCTGGTGGCACCTTCAAACACTGGGAGCTGCATTTAGCCAAGGCCACTGGTCAGTGAAGACCTGAGGCTCCACCAATCGAGCTAGCTCTGCCCAATCAAATCATCCATGGGCCATAGAAGGGGGATAAAGTCTCCATGGTGCCTATGAGAAATGTGTTAGGGAAGACAGTTTGGATCAGTCCTGCCCCAAGCAAAGGCAAACCCATCCCTGGGATTGTTTTACCTTGAGGACCTGACAGAGTCAACTTCTGCAGGATGTTTTCTGCTCTGACTGGAACCTGGGGACACTTTCTCAGTTGTGTCACTCAGTGGAACCTATTTAAACTACAAGAGACGTCAGTATTTCAATTTAACTTTCACTTCTTGAGAAGTTTTTTGAACACACTGGGAGGGACTGAGTCTGATGTAAACAGCAGCAAAGCCCCGCGAGGCTCATTCGAGTCCCTGTGCTGTGGCTGTGCTGCTGAGCTGGGCTGGGCTCCTGGCACAGAGGCAGCTCCTGGCAAGCGGCAGCGCTGCAGAGAGACAGCTCTGCCCAGGAGCAGCTCCTGTGCACAGCCCAGCAGGGCTAGGGCACGGCCGGGGCAGCTCAGGGACACGGGCAGGGCACAGCCAGAGCTCCCAGGTGCTCAGCATTGGCAGGGGCTGTGCCATGGCCCAGAGGGGGCTGTGTCATAGCCATAGGCACCTGTGGGGCTGTGTCACAGAGCCCCAGAGCAGCTGTGATGTCAGAACGGGGCAGTGTGACACCACAGAGTTGGCTGTGTGAGGTCCATGAGCAGCTACAGCATCACAGAGGGGACTGTGTGACATCACAGAGCAGGCTGTGAGGTCACAGTGTGAGGTGTGTGACATCACTTAGTGGGTTGTGACATCACAGAGGAGGCTGTGACATCATAGCATGGGCTGTGGCTGTGGGCTGTGGTTGGTTGTGTCACATCTTAGAGCTGCCTGTGATGTCACAGGATGGGTTGTGACATCACAGAGCAGACTGTGACATCACCGTGTGGCTGTATGGCATCACAGAGCAGCAACTTGGAGGTTGCTGCTGAATTTTACTTCTCCAGAGGCTTGTTCAGACTTCTGATCTTCAGGAATTCAGTGCTCGAGGCCTCATTAACATTCCAAATACCTTAACGTGCCCAGTCTCTGGGAATAATTTAAATTTCCAAATCGTCTGTGACTAATTCAGCAGATTTAGGAAATGAATTTAAGGAAATATATAATACTTTAAAAAACAGTGAGAGAAGACTTTTTAGGTCCTGCTTAGGCTGTTTTTCCTGTTAATACATTAATATGTGCAATCTCCAATTGATACTGAATCCAAGTATCTCCTAATGCAGGCTGAATAGATAAGCAATTCCTTGCCTGGTGCTGGCCTTGCTGTCACCCCGGCAGCGGCTCCGTGGCCCCTTTGTGCCCCGCTGGCCCAGCCATGGTGCCACAGCCCCCCTGGGCAGGCCCAGCCCAGGCCAGGAGCATTGCGGGTGGGAATGGCCCCTGCGCCACGGTGCCCACAGCAGCCCCTGGGGCTCGGTGCCCCCATGGCCTCCCTGCTGGGCAGCCTCTCCAAGCTCCTGCACAGGCCGTGCCACCTGTGGGCCTTCCCACGCAGCCCTGCCCCAGGCTCTGCCGGGCTCGGGGCCAGCACAGACCCGGCCAGGGCTGGCCATTGCCGGCAACAGGCCCTGAGCCCCGCAGGAGGATGGAGCTGGCCACAGCCAAACACACCGCAAACCTGGGCTGAGCAGCCAGGGCTGCCAATGGCTGGGGACAGAGGCTGGGGCTGACAAATGTCCTGGGCCCCCTCCCTGCTCTGGCCATGCCACCAAGGGCACACAGCAGCCTCCTCTCTCGGGCACTTGCCTTTTTCCATCCCTTCCCCAGGCCCTGGCCCTGCCCCACTAGCCCTGGGCTGAGTCCTGCCCCTGCACGCTCACACAGGCTGAGATGGACACTGATGGGTTTCTCTCCCAAATTCTCTGCAGCCCAGCCCCGCTGGCTTCAGCTGCAACCCAGGGAACATCAAAGCAGAGCAAGCGGCGAGGAGCAGAGGCCTGGGAGCCGCTGTGTGAGATCAGCTCCTGCAGGGATCCACATTGGCTGGGTATCTCTGCAGCTCTGCATCTGATCCTGCTGTGGCAGAGCACACAAACAGCCCATCCTTGTGTCCCTTTCTCCACTGACTGGGCTTTGGGTTGGCCTGGAAACATCCTGAGGTCCCTCCCAGGAGGAATCCCCGTGCATTTCCCTCCCCCATGGCTCGGCCTGTCCTGATCCAGCAGCTGTGGGGCAGCAGAGCTGGGGCAGTGCAGGGACAGGGCTGGCTCTGACAGGGCTCGTGAAGCCACAGCCAGGAGGTGTCAGCAAGGACAGTTTGCAAAGGGGAAATGGAGATATGGTGACTTTGTAGATTTTAGGAAGGAAAAGCTTGTCAGGAGCATGTCAAGAGGATGAAAGGCAAGGCTGTTGGGGGAAATAGAGGATGTTCAACCTGGAGATAAGGAAAGATTTTTCCCTGGTTGCAGGGCTGGTGCAGTGCAGGGTGGCCATGAGCCCGGCTGGGCTCCCTGTGTGCCAGGGCTGGGTGGGTTGTGGAGCAGAGATGACCCCAGAATCAGAGCCCAGGTGGGGCCTCTGTCACGTGCCTCAATCCTTCACCTCCCCAAGGGTGGTATTCCCATTCTCTGAGGTCTCTGATGTGCTGGGTGACCTCGCAACACTCCTGGCCAGAATGTCAGCTGAGGGCCAGCTGGGCTGCTGCAGTGGCAGTGACCTCACAGCCATCACCACTGCAGCCATGTCCCCTGGGCCTGGCTCTCCCCTTTCCTCTGTCCCTGTCTTGTCTCTGCTGGCAGCAGCATTTTTGTGATTCATATCTTGTCCCCAAGCTGCTGGGGCCAACTGCTTTCCAATCAGGCTCCTGGAGCAGAAGTGGCTTCACAATCAACATGTGAACACTGAGAGACAATAGCAAATGGGAAGTTAGAGGAGGCTGTGGTTGGAAAGGGGCTGTGTGGATGTGGGGCAGCACTTTTCTGGGGCCGGTGTGGGGCACAATGGGTTAGATAACAATAGACCTGCCCAGAGCAGGCTGGAAACAAATTTGATCTGAGCATTTGCTGGAATAGGTCCAGAGTCCCTGGGCACAATGTGGCTTGGGCTGCTCATGGGGGTGTGGGAGCTCACCCTGTGCATATTCCCATCTGTGCTCCTCTCAGGGATCTTTTCCAGAGCAGGGAGAGGGATCAGGATTCTTTGTTGCATCAGGTCATCAGGGAAGAGATGCAACCTCCAGACGGGCTGGTGACCCAGAGGTGGATTTAACCATGGACAGCATCTCCAGGTTATCCATGACTGTGGAACATGTGCTGTGCTCAAGCAGGGCCAAGCGGGCAAAGCCCCTGTGGTGTGGGGGACGATGGTGGAAATGCCAGTCTGGGGGGGCCTGGCAGATTGATGACATCACAGTGCCACAGAGGCGCCAGGGCAAGCGCTGCTGCTGACAGTGGTGCCAACAGCCCCTGCAGGGATGGAGACGCACCCTGTGCCTCACGGCACTGCCCAGAACACCAGCCTGGGCCTGGAAAAGCAAGTCCTGGGGGGACAGGGCCCCCAGGAAGAAGTGAGTCGCACAATGGGACTCATTTCCAGAACAGCCTCATGGACACCTGGGCCAGAGAGCACAGCACTGAGTGGGTGTTTCATATTCCCTGTCAGGCACCAGCCCTGGGAAAGCTGAACAGTGCAAGGGACTGCTGAAAACCACCTTGAAAGCAGTGGCTGGTGGCACCTTCAAACACTGGGAGCTGCATTTAGCCAAGGCCACTGGTCAGTGAAGACCTGAGGCTCCACCAATCGAGCTAGCTCTGCCCAATCAAATCATCCATGGGCCATAGAAGGGGGATAAAGTCTCCATGGTGCCTATGAGAAATGTGTTAGGGAAGACAGTTTGGATCAGTCCTGCCCCAAGCAAAGGCAAACCCATCCCTGGGATTGTTTTACCTTGAGGACCTGACAGAGTCAACTTCTGCAGGATGTTTTCTGCTCTGACTGGAACCTGGGGACACTTTCTCAGTTGTGTCACTCAGTGGAACCTATTTAAACTACAAGAGACGTCAGTATTTCAATTTAACTTTCACTTCTTGAGAAGTTTTTTGAACACACTGGGAGGGACTGAGTCTGATGTAAACAGCAGCAAAGCCCCGCGAGGCTCATTCGAGTCCCTGTGCTGTGGCTGTGCTGCTGAGCTGGGCTGGGCTCCTGGCACAGAGGCAGCTCCTGGCAAGCGGCAGCGCTGCAGAGAGACAGCTCTGCCCAGGAGCAGCTCCTGTGCACAGCCCAGCAGGGCTAGGGCACGGCCGGGGCAGCTCAGGGACACGGGCAGGGCACAGCCAGAGCTCCCAGGTGCTCAGCATTGGCAGGGGCTGTGCCATGGCCCAGAGGGGGCTGTGTCATAGCCATAGGCACCTGTGGGGCTGTGTCACAGAGCCCCAGAGCAGCTGTGATGTCAGAACGGGGCAGTGTGACACCACAGAGTTGGCTGTGTGAGGTCCATGAGCAGCTACAGCATCACAGAGGGGACTGTGTGACATCACAGAGCAGGCTGTGAGGTCACAGTGTGAGGTGTGTGACATCACTTAGTGGGTTGTGACATCACAGAGGAGGCTGTGACATCATAGCATGGGCTGTGGCTGTGGGCTGTGGTTGGTTGTGTCACATCTTAGAGCTGCCTGTGATGTCACAGGATGGGTTGTGACATCACAGAGCAGACTGTGACATCACCGTGTGGCTGTATGGCATCACAGAGCAGCAACTTGGAGGTTGCTGCTGAATTTTACTTCTCCAGAGGCTTGTTCAGACTTCTGATCTTCAGGAATTCAGTGCTCGAGGCCTCATTAACATTCCAAATACCTTAACGTGCCCAGTCTCTGGGAATAATTTAAATTTCCAAATCGTCTGTGACTAATTCAGCAGATTTAGGAAATGAATTTAAGGAAATATATAATACTTTAAAAAACAGTGAGAGAAGACTTTTTAGGTCCTGCTTAGGCTGTTTTTCCTGTTAATACATTAATATGTGCAATCTCCAATTGATACTGAATCCAAGTATCTCCTAATGCAGGCTGAATAGATAAGCAATTCCTTGCCTGGTGCTGGCCTTGCTGTCACCCCGGCAGCGGCTCCGTGGCCCCTTTGTGCCCCGCTGGCCCAGCCATGGTGCCACAGCCCCCCTGGGCAGGCCCAGCCCAGGCCAGGAGCATTGCGGGTGGGAATGGCCCCTGCGCCACGGTGCCCACAGCAGCCCCTGGGGCTCGGTGCCCCCATGGCCTCCCTGCTGGGCAGCCTCTCCAAGCTCCTGCACAGGCCGTGCCACCTGTGGGCCTTCCCACGCAGCCCTGCCCCAGGCTCTGCCGGGCTCGGGGCCAGCACAGACCCGGCCAGGGCTGGCCATTGCCGGCAACAGGCCCTGAGCCCCGCAGGAGGATGGAGCTGGCCACAGCCAAACACACCGCAAACCTGGGCTGAGCAGCCAGGGCTGCCAATGGCTGGGGACAGAGCCTGGGGCTGACAAATGTCCTGGGCCCCCTCCCTGCTCTGGCCATGCCACCAAGGGCACACAGCAGCCTCCTCTCTCGGGCACTTGCCTTTTTCCATCCCTTCCCCCGGCCCTGGCCCTGCCCCACAAGCCCTGGGCTGAGTCCTGCCCCTGCACGCTCACACAGGCTGAGATGGACACTGATGGGTTTCTCTCCCAAATTCTCTGCAGCCCAGCCCCGCTGGCTTCAGCTGCAACCCAGGGAACATCAAAGCAGAGCAAGCGGCGAGGAGCAGAGGCCTGGGAGCCGCTGTGTGAGATCAGCTCCTGCAGGGATCCACATTGGCTGGGTATCTCTGCAGCTCTGCATCTGATCCTGCTGTGGCAGAGCACACAAACAGCCCATCCTTGTGTCCCTTTCTCCACTGACTGGGCTTTGGGTTGGCCTGGAAACATCCTGAGGTCCCTCCCAGGAGGAATCCCCGTGCATTTCCCTCCCCCATGGCTCGGCCCGTCCTGATCCAGCAGCTGTGGGGCAGCAGAGCTGGGGCAGTGCAGGGACAGGGCTGGCTCTGACAGGGCTCGTGAAGCCACAGCCAGGAGGTGTCAGCAAGGACAGTTTGCAAAGGGGAAATGGAGATATGGTGACTTTGTAGATTTTAGGAAGGAAAAGCTTGTCAGGAGCATGTCAAGAGGATGAAAGGCAAGGCTGTTGGGGGAAATAGAGGATGTTCAACCTGGAGATAAGGAAAGATTTTTCCCTGGTTGCAGGGCTGGTGCAGTGCAGGGTGGCCATGAGCCCGGCTGGGCTCCCTGTGTGCCAGGGCTGGGTGGGTTGTGGAGCAGAGATGACCCCAGAATCAGAGCCCAGGTGGGGCCTCTGTCACGTGCCTCAATCCTTCACCTCCCCAAGGGTGGTATTCCCATTCTCTGAGGTCTCTGATGTGCTGGGTGACCTCGCAACACTCCTGGCCAGAATGTCAGCTGAGGGCCAGCTGGGCTGCTGCAGTGGCAGTGACCTCACAGCCATCACCACTGCAGCCATGTCCCCTGGGCCTGGCTCTCCCCTTTCCTCTGTCCCTGTCTTGTCTCTGCTGGCAGCAGCATTTTTGTGATTCATATCTTGTCCCCAATTGCTGGGGCCAACTGCTTTCCAATCAGGCTCCTGGAGCAGAAGTGGCTTCACAATCAACATGTGAACACTGAGAGACAATAGCAAATGGGAAGTTAGAGGAGGCTGTGGTTGGAAAGGGGCTGTGTGGATGTGGGGCAGCACTTTTCTGGGGCCGGTGTGGGGCACAATGGGTTAGATAACAACAGACCTGCCCAGAGCAGGCTGGAAACAAATTTGATCTGAGCATTTGCTGGAATAGGTCCAGAGTCCCTGGGCACAATGTGGCTTGGGCTGCTCATGGGGGTGTGGGAGCTCACCCTGTGCATATTCCCATCTGTGCTCCTCTCAGGGATCTTTTCCAGAGCAGGGAGAGGGATCAGGATTCTTTGTTGCATCAGGTCATCAGGGAAGAGATGCAACCTCCAGACGGGCTGGTGACCCAGAGGTGGATTTAACCATGGACAGCATCTCCAGGTTATCCATGACTGTGGAACATGTGCTGTGCTCAAGCAGGGCCAAGCGGGCAAAGCCCCTGTGGTGTGGGGGACGATGGTGGAAATGCCAGTCTGGGGGGGCCTGGCAGATTGATGACATCACAGTGCCACAGAGGCGCCAGGGCAAGCGCTGCTGCTGACAGTGGTGCCAACAGCCCCTGCAGGGATGGAGACGCACCCTGTGCCTCACGGCACTGCCCAGAACACCAGCCTGGGCCTGGAAAAGCAAGTCCTGGGGGGACAGGGCCCCCAGGAAGAAGTGAGTCGCACAATGGGACTCATTTCCAGAACAGCCTCATGGACACCTGGGCCAGAGAGCACAGCACTGAGTGGGTGTTTCATATTCCCTGTCAGGCACCAGCCCTGGGAAAGCTGAACAGTGCAAGGGACTGCTGAAAACCACCTTGAAAGCAGTGGCTGGTGGCACCTTCAAACACTGGGAGCTGCATTTAGCCAAGGCCACTGGTCAGTGAAGACCTGAGGCTCCACCAATCGAGCTAGCTCTGCCCAATCAAATCATCCATGGGCCATAGAAGGGGGATAAAGTCTCCATGGTGCCTATGAGAAATGTGTTAGGGAAGACAGTTTGGATCAGTCCTGCCCCAAGCAAAGGCAAACCCATCCCTGGGATTGTTTTACCTTGAGGACCTGACAGAGTCAACTTCTGCAGGATGTTTTCTGCTCTGACTGGAACCTGGGGACACTTTCTCAGTTGTGTCACTCAGTGGAACCTATTTAAACTACAAGAGACGTCAGTATTTCAATTTAACTTTCACTTCTTGAGAAGTTTTTTGAACACACTGGGAGGGACTGAGTCTGATGTAAACAGCAGCAAAGCCCCGCGAGGCTCATTCGAGTCCCTGTGCTGTGGCTGTGCTGCTGAGCTGGGCTGGGCTCCTGGCACAGAGGCAGCTCCTGGCAAGCGGCAGCGCTGCAGAGAGACAGCTCTGCCCAGGAGCAGCTCCTGTGCACAGCCCAGCAGGGCTAGGGCACGGCCGGGGCAGCTCAGGGACACGGGCAGGGCACAGCCAGAGCTCCCAGGTGCTCAGCATTGGCAGGGGCTGAGCCATGGCCCAGAGGGGCTGTGTCATAGCCATAGGCACCTGTGGGGCTGTGTCACAGAGCCCCAGAGCAGCTGTGATGTCAGAACGGGGCAGTGTGACACCACAGAGTTGGCTGTGTGAGGTCCATGAGCAGCTACAGCATCACAGAGGGGACTGTGTGACATCACAGAGCAGGCTGTGAGGTCACAGTGTGAGGTGTGTGACATCACTTAGTGGGTTGTGACATCACAGAGGAGGCTGTGACATCATAGCATGGGCTGTGGCTGTGGGCTGTGGTTGGTTGTGTCACATCTTAGAGCTGCCTGTGATGTCACAGGATGGGTTGTGACATCACAGAGCAGACTGTGACATCACCGTGTGGCTGTATGGCATCACAGAGCAGCAACTTGGAGGTTGCTGCTGAATTTTACTTCTCCAGAGGCTTGTTCAGACTTCTGATCTTCAGGAATTCAGCGCTCGAGGCCTCATTAACATTCCAAATACCTTAACGTGCCCAGTCTCTGGGAATAATTTAAATTTCCAAATCGTCTGTGACTAATTCAGCAGATTTAGGAAATGAATTTAAGGAAATATATAATACTTTAAAAAACAGTGAGAGAAGACTTTTTAGGTCCTGCTTAGGCTGTTTTTCCTGTTAATACATTAATATGTGCAATCTCCAATTGATACTGAATCCAAGTATCTCCTAATGCAGGCTGAATAGATAAGCAATTCCTTGCCTGGTGCTGGCCTTGCTGTCACCCCGGCAGCGGCTCCGTGGCCCCTTTGTGCCCCGCTGGCCCAGCCATGGTGCCACAGCCCCCCTGGGCAGGCCCAGCCCAGGCCAGGAGCATTGCGGGTG